>JBCEWC010020089.1:0-11093 GCA_038996855.1 Solanum aculeatissimum
ATGATTTAGGGGTTTAGGATACCTTAAGGGACTAAAAGGGGGCTTAGGGGAATGTTAAATCACAAAAATACCATTAACAAACCGGAACATTTCACTGAAAACAGAACCCAAATGGGAGCTACAGTGCCATCAAAAGTATAACAGGCCGTTCAAGGTGCCGTCAAGAAGGACTTAGCAAATTTCCCACGCGAACTCTCTGAGGACATTCTGTTACGTTTCACGAACTACCAAACGGGCCATCCAGGGTGAGACACCCCGTCTCACCCACCGTCTGACCTCACTTAACCTCAAAATCATGCCCAAACCTTGGCCTAGCTACTTTCCAACTCAACGAGCCAGCAAACGGCTTGTTAAAATTCAAATGGTCCGTTTGAGGATCCGTCGACCTACACTTGGCTTAGGGGTGGTTCCATGCCACCCCAAGCTCACTGTTCCATTCCACGGGAGCCTAGACGGACCGTGCAAAGTTTCACAGTCCGTGCCAAAGTCCTTGGCCACATTTCTGAGCCTATCTCCAATGGCTTCTGAATTTTAGACAGTCTCACTGTTTGGCCCATATCTCCCTCATACAATAACCAAATCGAGTGAAACCACTTGGGTTGAAAATCAGACCCAAAGAGCTTCAATTTGATAGGTGGTAGCTCACATGGTTCTTCCCACATAAAACGTTATGACTATTTGAAGTTGACTGTCAAAACTGTTCCTCTAGGCCACTTTCTAGCCCAATTTGCATTCGGCCACTTTAACTCAACCCGTGGCTACCAAAACTCAACCATGGCTTGTAGTAAATCATAGAATGCCAACCATAAGTATATTTTGAAAATTTTCGGGTTGTTACATTATGGGTCGTAAGTCATTCCACAAGCTATAGGTCCCTTCGTCTGATGACATATTAGAAAATCCTAAAAATCCAACTTTTCTAGACCCAAGGCTACGAGACCTATTTACAGACCGTAAAAATTTCCCTAGGTCATCTGATGCATCATAAGCCACCTTTTAGTAAATCCCCATTCTCCCTCAAGTCTAGGGTCCCACTCACGAAACCATATGTGGGTCATGAGTTATCATACAGTCTGTATCTTAGTTTATGGGTTACCCCACACTTGGTCCCATTTTTCCCCTCCTGAAGTTCAGGTTTTAAGATACGATATATGGATCGTATATCGACTTACGAGCCAATAAATGCCCCTCTTAAACCAGACTTCAGGTCATTTCTACATAACTTTTCTACACTCTGGGATCCTAAACTGGGGATTGTTACAATAACTCCCCCTTGAGAATATTCGTCCCTAATGTACTTAAAGGCAGGTTCTAGAGAGTAAACTAGCAGCTAATAACCCAACATGCATGCAAAAATGCAACTTAAACATCTTTTATCAAAAATTTTAGATTTCATACTTAAAACATTTCTCAAAGTAGTTCATAAACATCAAAATAAATGCATTCATCATAAAAACTAAAGTGCATAGAATTAGAGGTTTTAGGAAGAATTTCTTATTACCTTAGGCTTGAGTAGAGTGGAATAGGTACGGGTAACGCTTCATCATATTTGTTTTTGCTTCCCAAGTAGCACCCTCAACTTGTTGGTTCCCCCAAAGCACTTTAATGGATGTCGCTTCTTTGTTCCTTAGCCTCTTCACCTGCCTATCTAAAATCTCAACCGGTACCTCTTCATAACTCAAGTCTTCATCAATATTCACATCATGCAAAGGAACTACATAAATTGGATCACCTATGAATTTTCTCAACAACGATACATAGAAGACCAGATGAATCAAATGTATCTCATTAGGTAAATCCAACTCAAATGCCATTTTTCCCACTCTTCTCACCACTTTTTAAGGCCTAAGATACCTTGGGCTCAATTTCCCTTTTTTACCAAATCGGATCACACCTTTTATCGAAGATACCTTCAAGTAAACCCAATCACCAATTTGGAATGCAAGCTATCTTCTTCTCACATCGAAGTAGGACATTTGTCAGCTTTGGACTATTAGCAATTTATCCCTTATGCTTTTAATTTTCTCCATATCAATCATCACTAAGTCCGTTCCTATTAATGCTACTTCTCCAACCTCAAACCACCCAATGGGTGACTTACATTGTCTAGCATAGAATGCTTCAAATGGTGCTATCCCGATTCTTGCATGGTAGCTATTGTTGTAGGTAAACTCAATAAGTGAAAACTGCTCGTCCTAACTTCCTTTAAACTCCAACACACTAGCCCTTAACTTGTCTTCCAACGTTTGGATTGTCCTTTCAGCTTGTTCATTGGTCTGAGGATGGAAAACGGTACTCAGCTTCACTCTCATACCAAGTCCCCTTTGGAAAGAACTCCAAAAGTGATAAGTGAATTGAACCCCATGATCTGATATAATGGACAATGGAATCCCGTGCAACCTCACCAACTCTCAGATATACAAGCAAGCATAATCTTCAGTGCTGAAAGTAGTCTTGGCTAGTAGGAAGTGAGTCGACTTCATAATGCAGTCTACAATCACCTATATACAGTTGAAATGTTTTTTGGTCTTTGGAAACCCAACTACAAAGTCCATGTTAATCTCTTCCCACTTCCAAGTAGGAATTTCAATGTCTTGCACTAGGCCACCGGACTTTTGATGTTCAACCTTGACCAATTGGCATTTGACACACTCAGACGCAAATTGGGAAATGTCCTTTTTCATACCGCTCTACCAATAAACATCTATCAAGACCCTATACATCCTGGCAGTGTTGGGATGAATGGAATATGAAGAATTATCGGCTTCTTGTAGGATCAACTCCTTCAACTCATCATCATTAGGCACACACAACTTCCCTTGATAATGAAGTGCACCATCCCCCTTGTGAGAAGAATTCTATATTTCTATCGTTCACTAGGGATTTCAACTTCACTAAGGGGGGTCAAGATTTAGTTTAGCCTTGAAATCATTGACTAAAAAGGATTCAGATCCATGAAGAACCATAGCACCACCATTTCTGGACTCACACAATTTCACTCCCAATCTAGCCAATCTATAGAAAATATTAGCCAACTCCTTCTTTTCATCACCTTCAAGGGGAGACATACTTCCCATGGATACTCTACTAAGGGCACTGGCTACCACGTTTCCTTTTTGGGATAATACTTCACACTCATGTTATAATCTTTAATATGCCTAACCATCTCCATTGATTCAGATTCAAATCCCTTTGGGTGTACACATGTTGGAGGCTTTTATGGTCGGTGAAAACATCCACATAAACACCATACAAATAATGTCACCATATCTTTAAGGCAAACACCACCACTGCAAGCTCAAGAACACAAGTCGGGTAATTATTTTTATGTACTTTCAATTGCCTTGAGGCATAAGCAATCACCTTTCTATTTTGCATTAGCACACACCCCAACCTAATTCTCAAGGCATCACAATACATGACGAACCCATCATTACCTTCTGGAAAAGTCAATATTAAAGTTGTAGTCAACTAATCCTTCAAAGTTTAGAAGCTCCTCTCACACTCGTCTATCCACACAAACTTAGCTTTTTTTTGGGTCAACTTAGTAAGCGGAGATGAAATGAAAGAAAAATCTTACACAAACCTTCTATAATAACCAGCTAGGCACAAGAAACTCTTTATGTCTTTAGGAGTCAATGGCCTTGACCAGTTTTTCACCGCTTTGGTCTTCTTCAGATCAACTTTAATACCTTAACTAGATATCACATTCCCAAGGAAAGCAACCACATCTAGCTAAAACTTGCACTTATCAAACTTTGCATAAAGTCTATGTTCTTTGAGGGTTTGCAACACCAAATGTTCCATATTCTCTTGCTCACCTCGAGAGTATATAAGGATGTCATCAATAAACACCACAATGAACATATCAAGATAGGGCTTGAACACCCTATTCATAAGATCCATAAATATTGCCAGAGCATTATGATGAGCCCATATCTTGGACTCATTTTGGGCTTAGAATGTAAAGAATTATTATCCTTAATGTGCTATTTTATTCCAAATGTTGATTAATGTGCTTGTGATGTGTCAGGAATAGAGCTAAAAGTGTGTAAGAGGCCAACACATGTAAAACTTGGAAAATGAGCAAATGTGTTAAAAAGGCGGATAAAAGTGGCATTGCCAACTTAGTCGGTACATCACTCAATGTTCAAAGAGACCGCCTAACAATATAGCAATGTAAGTCTCAAGTCCAAGACCAAAAGGCGGTCAAAATCGATGTCTCCAATCATATTTGGCATATCACTGAATTGCCATGGAGACTGCCCATTATTGCAGAACTCAAGACCCTTATCTCACATTATAAAGGCAACGTAGAAGGAATTTTGGGGCATCGCCAACATGGAAACACAAAGTAATGAGTTATCGCCAAATCTTACAGTGATGCAAGGCCTTAAGAGGATGCAGAGAAAGCGGTCAAGTGCACATTTGGTGCATCGCTGGAATGCTCAACAATAGTTGACGTTAACCATCGAATGGCATTTCACAACACAAACTTTCACACATTTTCATAGAGTATATAAGAAAATTAGAAAAAACATTATAAATATCATATCAGAACATATTCTTGTAAGTTTTTCATAGAGAGTAGTACATAGAACTTTTCCCTTTTTAGAGTACAAGGGTTAATAGTGTTTTTAAGCTTTGGGGAAACAAAATTAGAATAGATTGGTTGGTGATAATCAACTATTTTCTATCCAATCTTGTTACCCATGACTGCAGGTACCATATTTGGTATCAAATCTTTAATTTCTAGCATGTGTGGCTAAAACTCCCATGTTGGGGGTGTGCTATTAATATGGGTTCTTGATTTATCTATTGAGTCTTTGATATTTTGACTTATTTACAATTGTTTGAGTGAATTTACATCCATTCTTATGTTTAATATATAATTTCAAGGTTGCAAACTTGGGGTTTACTTTAGATATCTGATTGTTGCCTTAGCCAGAATAATTAGAGTGTGGAATAGATGTAATGGCTAGAAACCTCTTAGGGTTTCAGTTGAAGTCCACAGTCATAGATTTAATGGCCAAGGTGTTAGGGATTTTACTGAGACTTGTTAGGCCAAGCGTGTCCTCAGTAGTCCCCATATGATATTGTAGTTGAATCATATGAAACACTCGTGTATCATAGCTAAACATGGGTTTCAAGAAACCTAGGCTATTCACTCATCATCAACTCATTTAATCTAGACCTAGATGGTAGATAGATTCTTATATTTTCACATCCCTAACATCTTCCCTTATTTGTTCATGGAATTATTAATTAGATATCATATAATCTGACTCTTACATTCAATTATTGCAACCCCCCGATCCTACAATTACTCAGTCCAATGAACAATTTCTATCTTAAACTATAATTCCTTATGGTATTTGACCCTAACCTCTCATTTGGGTTATTATGTTGATAAAGAATGCCCCTGCTTCCTTTGAGTAGCCGGTTTGAGCGACATAAAAAATGGGGTCATTGTTAGGGAGTCGGCGAGTTCATAATTGAAGTTTTTGTTGAGCTCTATTCTTGTAGTTAAAATTGCTTTTACTATTTTATTGTTATGTTGCTATTGAAGTATAGGTGTTAAGATGGAAGATGATGAGAGCGTCTATGGTGAAAATGATGAGGAGGCCAATGATATGCAGGGTGTTAACGGGGACCAAGTGGGAAGTACAAGTGCTATCTGACTGCCCTCATTGGCCAGAGGAGTTAATTTTCATATTACGAGCACTATGTTGCAACTCCTCTAGTTGAAAGAACTATTTAGAGGACTTGGACACAGAGACCCCCATGAATACCTCAGAAACTTTGTTGATGTTTGTCTCCCATTCAACTTTAAAAGGGTGAATTAGAAAGTCATTAGACTAAGGTTATTCCCATTTTCTAGCACTGGAGAGGCTGTGAGGTGGCTAGCTAAGTTACCTCATGATTCTATCACCTTGCGAGAGGAACTTCAAGATACATTCCTTAAAAGATTTTTCCCTTTCTCGAAGATGATAAACTTGAGAACAAGTATTAAGAACTTCAAGAAAATTAAAGGTAAGCCATTACATGAGACATGGCTTTGATTTCAGAAACTCTTACTTCAATACCCTAACCATGGAGTTCCATACCACATGCTACTACAATACTTCTATGTAAGACTCGATGCAGTACTAAGGGAGTGGTTGATCAGCTTGTGAGAGGAGGACTGATGACAGAAACATTCACTAGAGCTTGTGACTTCCCAGATGGCATGATGAAAATTAACCAAGCATGGTACACAATAGATGACATGGTAGCTTCAAGGTACATGGGTCCATCAAAGGAATAGATTACTAAAGACCAAGAGAGAGATAAAAACATGGCTAAGATGCTAACTCAGCTTGATCTCTTGACCAAGCATCTCATGGGAGTAAATTATAAAAGTTTAAATATTATGGGAGCTAGTAGTGATATGATGTATGATGGTGCACTCTTTGAACGTGGTTACAATGAAGAGGTCCATTATATGGGCAACCAAATAGTGGGTTCTCGATTGACTTTTCCAAGACCACCCGAGAATCATGGTTGGAACAACAATACCGAATGGAGAGATCGTGTGTGGCCTGACCAATATCAAGTTAGGGGTTAGAGAAAACATGATGGGATAGAAGATAGATAAGTTCTACCCCATGATAGGGTGAAAGTTGTAGACCCTGTGGTGAATCAAGAGAATCTTCGAATTGAAGATATGTTCACCCAAATCTTGAGAAGGGTGGAAGCCTATGATAAAGTATTGAAGGAGGTGAAGTTTGACTTTTCTCAGTTGAATCAAATAGTGACATCACAGTCAGCATCTATTAAGCACCAAGAAATTCAGCTTGAAAACATATTAGCTCATCTAAATCAGCATCCAAAAAGAGGTTTGCTTAGTGACACGGTGGTCAATCCCAAGGAAAATGATCAGCAATACTTAGCCATTACTACTCATAGTGGGAAAGTGGTAAAAGGCACAAGGACATCAATTGTTGATGAAGGCCTGAATGAAGTGGAAGAAAACGAAGGTGTTGTTACTGTTGAAGTTAAGGAGTATGTGGCAAATGATGAAGATGATGATACTCTTGTCAATTTCGAGAGTGAGAAATAAGAGAAAAGTTAGGATGATAGTGTGAATATCAAGAAATTACCCCCCCCCCCCCCTCAAATATTCAAGTCCAGTTGTGAGGTTGAAAATACCTCAGGTTAAGGTTGATCCTCCTTTCCCTCAGAGATTGAAGAAGAAAGAGGAGGATGCAAAGTTTTAAAAATTCCTCTCTATGTCCAACTCATTGTCGATAAATGTCCCACTTGTGGAAGCATTAATCGAGATTCCAGGTTATGTAAGATTCATGAAAGAGTTAGTCACAAAGAAGAAAACTTTTGAGTGTGAGACAATCAAAGTGTCTCACAATTGTAGTGAAATCTTAACACAAAAGTTGGTAGTGAAGAAAGAAGACCCAGGTGAATTCACCATTCCATGTACCATTGGATCCTCAAAGTTCAGTAAGACACTATGTGACTTAGGAGCAAGTATAAATCTCATTCCCCTAGCCATATTTGAATAATTGGGGTTAGAGACCCCTTCACCAACCACTATGCATCTGCTTATGGCTAATCGGTCCATCAAAAGACCGGTTGGGATCTTACATGATGTGTTGGTAAACGTGGACAGGGTTATTCTTCCTACTGATTTTGTGATTGTAGATTGTGAGGTGGATACGGATGTTCCAACTATCTTGGGTAGGCCATTCTTAGCCACCAAAAGAGTTATTATGGATGTAGAGAGTGGAAATATTAAGTTCAGAGTGAATGATGAGGAAGTAGTGTTCAAAAAATGCAAAAATCTAACGTCGAGAGATGACCTCAAAGTGTTATCAGTGATGAACCAATCTGCGGTGACTTGATGAACAAGAGGAACTACGTTGTGCTATGATGTTAACTAAGGTGTTGCTTGGAAGGCAATCTAAGTTGAGTACTTACTACTTTTAGTCTTAAATAATGTGTGTTAATTGATATAGGGTTAAAAAAGAGAAAAATTAGAGTGGAGAGCTGAGAGGGAGATCAATGGAACCACTCGGTGTATCCCTGAGTGAAAAAGACGACCATAAGTTTGACCACCTTTTGAGTCATCTGGTGACTCTTGAGGTGTTGTCTAATTTTGCATACTCAATGGAAGCTCAGTGAATCATCGAAACCAATGTGCGATGGTCAATTTCACCACCCTTCAAAGCTAAAATAAAAGTATGCATACTATTTTAAAAAGGTGGTCCCTAGCACACTTGGAGTAGCACCAAATGTGTTAGGCAGTGTTATTCGGTTTCGCCGAACATGCATGGCTCACCAACCTACTTAAGGCTTTTCAAATGCCTTGGTCCTTTCACTTTCCACTTTCCCTTCTTTTCACTCCTTTCATACACCAAACCCCTTTTTAGCTTTTTATTTGAAATTTTCACAAAGAAGTAGAGGATATTCATCACCAAAGTATCTTTAAGGATTCTCATTATGTCTCACCATTGAAGAGGTATGTTCTTGGTCCTTGTTCTCATAATTTTGGAAGAATGTCATTGGCAAGAAGTCTAATCAGGGTTTGTTAATGTGTTAATCATGCTTTATTGCTTGAATTATTGTTGGAAATGTGTGGGTAAACCTTTATGTTGATATTAGAACTTTGTATTTCCTGAATGAGTGATTTATTATAGATTTTGATTCCCTTTAAATATGTTGAAATTGGTGGTGCCTATGATTCAGGCTAGGCTTATGAATGAATGATTAGATGCCCAACTGTGGAATGTTTGTGGGTATTATAACAATTTCATAGTTGTCACTTTGGTTGAATGCTTTCACTTGAGATAGTACCATGATCATGAGAATTCTTGATTGAAATGCTTGTTTGTTCGAATTTATTGTTTAATAGGTTATGGTGAAGTCTAAGTAACCCTTAAACTCCTTTGGGTAAAGTGGATGTAAGCGATGATGGATTGGGTTATGTCATTCTTAAGGGTAAGTGATCACTTGATTGAGTTTATAGCCATGGAAACCATGTGAATGTGATGATCAATAGATGATCATGCTTTGATGTTTGATTGTGGGTTAGTGTGTAACTCTCATCCATGTTTTTGGTGTAACAATTGTTAAATTTTGAGTGAATGGATGGAAGGCCCTTCAGCGATGATCAATTTGACTACCTAAGTGAACTTGGCAATGCACCTAATTATCACATACACCGCCTTATTTGACTGATCTTCATGTTTGATTGCTGCAACTTTTGGTGATGGACCTTTTCATCACCGAAGCAATTCGGCGTATCACAAAAAGTAGCAGTATCCTAAAGTTTGAAAGTTGTGCAAAAAGGTAATGGTCTATTTGACCATCAAATCAACTTGGTGAATCGCCGAGTATGTTATGCAGTTAAACAGTCTTGTCCACCCTAAATGATCTTTTATGCTAGAATTTCTCTCATAACTATTTCAAAACTTCCACTCACACCATGTTAGAGCTTTTTATGTAGGAATGGGAAAAGCCAAAGAACCTGTCACTAGAGATAAATCTAGAGCAGCTAGGGGAGTTGTGATAGCCCCCAAAAGGGCAGCACAAAGATCTCAAAAGCTTTGTAGGGAAGTGAGAGGGAATGATAAAAGGAAGATGGCGGAGCACCAGAAGTTTGATAGCGATAAGTAAGGATCCCTCCATGTGACTTGGACTAATTCAGAAGATGAGGAAGAAGGGGCCAACACTTCTAATAGGACTGCTTTGGAGCACACTCCTAAAAGGCACCAAAGTGAGGCTAGGTCCAAGGCATTCATGATCCTCTCCTCCTAGTGTCTTAGAAGGTCCAAGAAATAATAGCCCCACGACACTTAAACAGACTCAGGGTAAAGGGGCAAAGAACAATCCTGAAAAAGAAGCAATTGTCAATTGATGGTGTAGTTGACTAGTACCTAGAGGTTTGGGACACTATCAAGTTCCATAACTTCCAATTATCCACCAGACCTTGGGACCCATATGTGCCTTCTTTGGTTTGTGAATTCTATGAGGCCTATGATAAGGTCATCCCAAAGAATAAGAATAGAGTGAAATTAGTACTCAAACCTCTTGATGTTGTAGAGTTCGAGGAGTGCAAGTCCTATGCAGTGAAATAGAAATTAATGACATCCTAGGATGCGCAAACCGAGCTCAAACTGACTTGGAGGATATGATACAGTACAAAGCATTTAAGGATCTTAAAGTGTGGTTGGTCCTTATGATTGGGATTCCTGCTCTCTGATGGTTAGAGGAGGGAGACATTATTGAGAAGGAGTTGAACATACGGGCGAGATTTTGGTTGTGTTTCATCAGTAGCAACCTAATGTCATCACATAATGAGTCAATACTTCGACATGCCAAAGTAGCATTGGTTAGTTGTATCATAGAGCGCTGGAAAATGAATCTTGGTGCCATCATCGCCCTAAAATTCTTCCTCAGAGCTAAACAAATGCAGACTTCACAGCTATTCCCAAGCCTCATCATATCTCTTTGTAAGCAAATAGGGGTGCCCAGAAACAAAAACAACTGATGTAGAGGTGACTCCATCGGCATCCACGAACATTTGGCAGATTGAGCCTGAGTTTTTGAGGGATGAGGAGGACCGGGAAAAGAAGAAGCTAACTGATAAAACGTTAGTAGTTGATGTTGAGACTTTCGAGTCTGGAGCTGTAGAGTTGGGCCCTGATGAAGGTATATCTTCTTCCCCTACTCTACACTTATATTCTGCTTCTATTCCCTCCGCTAAAGCATAAACAGAGGCACAAGGCACAGATGACCAACCCCCACTCACTAGGGCCACTATTCTTGCATTTGGTTGGCTGGCCAAGGTAGATGATCTTTGGGCCACTAGATTTAAGTCATTTGTGCCTAAGCTAGTTGAGGAATCCATATCCAAAGCTCTGAGGACATACATCGAGGTTGAGGCTAAACAACGAGAGCTAATGCTCACATACTTAGTGCTTAATTGTGCTAACCCATATTCTTTCTACATGTTCTCATCATGTAGGGTACGAGGGTGACTATTACATTCTCCCGGACGATGCTTGATTCTATTGTGAAGACTTGTAGTGGTGAGC
>JBCEWC010020090.1:0-11093 GCA_038996855.1 Solanum aculeatissimum
TAGGATTCTATATACTATTGTTATTCCTATTCCTATTCTAAGTAGGATTGTATTTACCTATTCCTATTCTAACAATTCTGAAGACTCCAATCAGCACCTGCAGCCATCAAAATCTCAGCACAAATTGGGTCCCTCAACCGAACAGCAAGATGCAAAGGAGTTTCACGGCCAGGGACATCTCGCCTATCAATTACAGCAGAAACAGCATCCGCATCAATCTCAGCAGCCACAGACTTTGCCTCAGTGTTCACTTCACCTGCCTTGGCAAGACAAGGCAGGCAACCAACAATCTCTTGCAAAGTGGGATAGTCTCGCTTAGCTACAGCCAAATGAGCCGGACTATGGGCATACTTGGGCCAATCTTCCATTGAAAGGTTTTCTTCAAGTCTGGTCTCTTTCCTTTCAAAATAATCTCACTTACAAACTAGAATTCACCCATCTTATTTTTCAAACAAAATATGAATCATAACAAGAAATCCCTAGGATTTAGCTACCAAAGAGAAATCAGATCACAGAATTGATTCTTTCTTGGCCTTTCACAACGGATATGGGCTTGATATACGTAATGCAAATATTGTACCCATTACGACATTGCAAGTTTTATGGATAAATGTAATACCTAAAACAAGGAGAAAGAGAAGGAAATAAATACAAGAGAATAGCATCACACACTCATGGATCTGGCAACATTTTCTTCTGCTTTGTATCAAAATTTAAAACAATATACCCCATCAGAAAGAAGATACCTTACCGGAAAAATTAAAGCAATCACACAAAGGGGTTGTTCCTTGCGGCGAGAGAGAAAGGGTTGGGTTGGGTTGGGTTGAGATCTGAGGA
Source organism: Solanum aculeatissimum (assembly GCA_038996855.1). Taxonomy (NCBI): domain Eukaryota; kingdom Viridiplantae; phylum Streptophyta; class Magnoliopsida; order Solanales; family Solanaceae; genus Solanum; species Solanum aculeatissimum. The sequence continues at coordinate 838 of JBCEWC010020090.1, forward strand.
TGGTTTCTATGTAGACGTATAGCACCTTCTTTCTCCCTACCATCTCTCTCCCTTCACTTTTGCTCTCACCATCTGCTCTGCCTCCTGCTGCTCTTTGCTCTTTCCATTTTCTTATATACCAAAACTACGCTTTTTACAATGTTTTCCTTTTTCTGCAGCAACCTAAAACACTGGAGCCCATGAGAAAGAGGAGAGATTATCTATGGAAGTCAAGTATATTATATTTAAAAAATATTAATCATTTATAGTAATATAATTTTAATATATGTATAATTCAATTTTAATATATAATGTTAATTTTTTATTAAAATTTAAATTTAATATATTTTAAGACACTTATAATATATTTTTATAATTTTAATACATCCTTTTATACATAGTTTAATTCATTTATATTATATACATAATTCATTTTTAATAAATAACGTAGTTTTTTAAATCAACATAAGTATAATATATTATACATATATATTATATGGATAATTCACTTTTAATACATAATGCAATTGTTATAAATGGTAAATATTTTTCAAATATAGAATATCTAGGTAATAAATAAAAAACATGGTAAATAATTTATAAAAAGGATTTAAAAAAGTAATTATTCCATTATCTATTCTAGTCATTTGTGGCTATTCACCTGAATATTTATCATTATTTTTCTAAGGAGAATTTTCATAAATAGTTTAGGCTTGAAATTAATATGGTCAAATAATTATATTTTATATAATTACATGGCATAACCTTTGCTATGTGACTTGGAGGGGAGGAGAGAGGTGAATTATATATGTATATTTGTCAAGTAATTGTATATGTGTAACTAATATACATATGTATTTGTATATATGGAAAGCGAAATTGGGAGAGGGGGAGAGACGACGAGCGAGATCAAGAGAGAGAGGAGAGAGGCGAGCGAGAGAGGGCAAAGAGTGGAGAGAGGTAAATTGTATATGTATATCTGTCGAATTGACTATGTATATCTATTAAAATAATTGTATAAATGCAGCTGATATACATATGTAATTTTATATCTGGCAAGAAATTGCAGGGAGAAAGGAGAGAGGGAGAGAGGAAAGAGAAAATAACAACAAAACTCTAACTATAGTAACAAAACCCTAACTATAGCTATAAATTGTAATTTTTTCAAATCATATATAGTTGTATAATGTAAGTACATATCATATGTTTGTCTAGTTACGTTACTTTTTCTTATTCTAATAATGAGATAATATTGTTTGTCCACTTTAATCTAGCAATTTACACACCATAGACAACAACATAATCTTTTGTTTCATTTTCGGAGAAGGTCATATTTCTAGGGAGAGTTAATTATGGGTGACAAAATAGTTTTAAAATTTAAAAAAATGACACAAGTTTTAATTATTGAGTAGAGCTAACAATTTTAAGATTAGTACTAATGACACAAGGATTTTATTATTTACACAAAGTCATATTTTCTCCGTCCCTATTTCATCCCTCCCCACCCTTTTTCTGCCCCCCCCCCCTCCACCCCCTTCTCTATTGCAGTCGCAATCGCCTCCTTCACCATCTCCGATCACCACTAATTTTTCCTCTTCTTTCTCCATCGTCACCCACTTCCTCCTCCATCGCATCCACCATTACTTCCTCCATCACCGTCACTTTCTCATTCTCCACCATCATCATTTTGTTCTCTTCTTCCTCCTCCACCATCATCGTTGTCACTTTCTTCTCCTCCATCACTGGTGCCACAATAACATAAACCATGACCTTCACCTTCATGCTTACCACCAACACCTCTTTTGTCGCCATAACCATCTCTTCTTCATCTAATTTTCTGTCAAAAAATCAAACAACTGTTGAAGTCATCAGAGCAACTATGCAGAAGTTGTTGAACTAATTTTAACAATTAATGCAACAACTTAAACAACTATTGAAGTTGCTACAACTACTATCACACTTGTTGTAATAATTACCGTAGCAAATAATGTAGTTGTTGCAGCAACTGCAGCAATTGCTGTAGAAACTTCAGCAATTGCTCAGCAACTATAGCAATTGTTGTATCTACAGATTTTCTTCAATAACTTGAAAAAAATTAAAGTTGTATTTTGCGGATTTTCTTCAATGACTCAAAAAAAAACTTTAAAAATTTTAAATTAAAGTAAACTAAATTGTAAAAATAAAGACTAAAAAGAAAAAAAAATGCACTAAAAATGATGAATGTTGACAATAACAATTGCATCAACACAAACGATTAAAAGGAAGAAAAAGAAAATGGTGAAAGAGAGAGAGAAAGAAAGAAGAAAAGAAGAAGAAGAGGAGAAAATAAGATAAAGATATAAAGAGAGAAAGAAATAATGAAAAGATAATAAAGGGGAGAATTTCAAAATATGAAGACTTAAGTGATACCAATAGCTCAATTTTCACATATTTCTCCCTATATTCTCAAACAAAAAAATTATATTTATTATCTTTTTAAATATATTTGTTCTTAATATTTAACTTTAGACACAAATTTGTCTTTTGTTAATTCTCATAGTTGTGCCCTCATCTCCAATTTAAAAAATTTCAATATAATTCTTCTATCCAATCCAATATCTATTTATATATATATATATATATATATATACTATATTAAAAACATGAATGCCCTTAGTAATATTGTTTGAACTTTTTACTCTTCATTAAAAGACTTCATTTTAGACAAAATCATTTTTTCACATTTTTTCTTCAATTATTATATTATTATTTTAATAATATTAAATATTTATTATAATAAGCATAATCTATCTATATCTATATCTATCTATCTATACTATACTATATTAAAAGTGTGAAACCCTTAATAATGTTGTTTAAACTTTTTACCATTCATTAAAAGGTTTCGCTTTATACAATTTTGTCTTTTCACCCTTTTCCTCAAATTATTATACTTTTACTTTATATTATTTTACTGTTGATTTGGTAAAATTTGAAATCTCACATCTGTAGCCTACCACAGTCCAATTGGTTTAGGAGTTCCCCCATGATAGAAATCCTATTTATGGTAGCTTTTTGGGTTTTGGTAAAATCTGGTAGCCCCACGTATGCTGCCTAACAAAGCCCAATTGATCTAGGCCTTCTCCATGGTAGGAATACTAATTATACATACAATTCCTATACACATTTCTCTATAAATATTAATTCAAATGCTTTGTGGTTTATGTTTTCTCTACTTCTATAAAAAGAGTTCTAAGTTCAAAATTTTATGTCATACGTTTTTCGTCTTCTTCATCAATCTTGCTTCTTTTTTTTGTAGCTTGCGTTCAATTTCCAGGTTTCTTTCTCTAAGCATTTATCTTCCTTCTTTGTGTTTCATATTCTTTTTCCTTTCTATTTCATATTCTTGATTTGAAAAACATAATATTAGTTGCTATGCCAACTTAGGTTGCTTAAATATTCTTGATTTGAAAAATATAATATTTGTTGCTATGCCAACTCAGGTTGCTTAATTCAAATTAGCTCGCATCCTTAGTTAAGTTAGTTAAACTTAATATTGCTCTTAAGTGATTTAAATTTTTTTTATTTTTATAACTAACTAACATGTTTATGTTAGCACAAGTTTCATCTTTTCAGCTAAACTAACATCTCAGGTAAAGTCATATCCACAACTCGTAAAATTACTTTTGTTATAAAATTATATATTGTTCTTACTATAATTTTCATGACAATTTATTTTAGATAACATATTGCAATGGCTTCTGAAAAGAATTTGATTAGTGAAGTTGTGCCACTTAACACCTTGAGAAAATATGACTCTTATTGGATAATAAAAGTCTTAGTAATCGAAAGTGGAGCAATAAAAGAGTATAAAAGAGGAACAAATGAAGGTACTCGAAGGACTATCACATTAGTCGATGAAGAGGTAGTAATATATATATATATAAGGTTAGACAGAGCATTCCTTCTATCTCTCAATGCTTTGGCGACCTCTAAACTCGAATTTGTTACAGACTTCAACTACTGATTGGAAAGTCTTATCATCATATATTTATTTATTTTCATATTACATGTATATATTTTAAGGATTAACATTTTTTTTACAAGGTACCAAAGTTAATGCTATACTTTTCAATAAGCATGTTCTAAAGTGGGAAAAATTTTGGGAGCAAGGCAATATTTGTTACATCATAAACGGACACATCAATGGTTCTAATCCTAATTTTCTATCGATAAATAAGGAGATTAAGGTTGGATTCATCAACAACAATATAGTTCGAGAATTCAATAGCCCCTTTTCTACAGTTCTTTTTCAACAATTTTGTTTCATTTGAAGATGCAACATTATGTATCGAGAGGAACAAACTTTGGTAATTTCTTTAACTTTCATCAACTAACTTAACATTGCATATAAAAATATTATTTTACTCTTATTTACTTTACAATTTTATATATAATTACATAATCATCTTTGTAGATATACTTGGAATCTTCGTGAGTTCAAAGCTCTTCACAGGAGGAAAAACAAAACGAAGAGAAATGATACTTATGAATGAGAAGTAAGTTGAACTTAATAATTTTATATAATTACCTTTGGTGTTTTTTATAAAAAACAATTCTAAAAATTGATAATAATCGTTGTTTTAAAAAGAATCTATATATTTCGAAATCTGCTCTTACATGTTACTTACAAAATTTAGGTGCGATCGAAAAATAATAACTTTATGAGGCGAATCATTAGAAATAGATGATCAATTGCTACAAAAGTTCATTATTGAAAGATCTATTATAGCATTTTGTGATGTTAGTGTTTACATCTAATGTCTTTTGATGATTTCATTTGCGGGAAAAATAAAAAAAAGAAAGGATATCCCTTGAAGCTGTTGTGAAAGGAAACCAAGCTTGATCTAAAGGAATCAAAACTCCAATCAACACACATCATACCACGACATAAAAGGAAATATATCAAATCAAGTGGAGCACAAAAAAGGAAACCCGACATAGAAGAGAAGACACTCAATCTAATGGATCGTTGCAAAGGAAGGAAAGACATCCAATCAAGTTGGATATATCCCCAATCAAGGAATCCCCTAATATCCTTGATTAGAAGAAATTCCTTGGGTCAAGGAATCACCGAACGACTAGTTTTGAAAGCCTCATATATTAGCCCTTTTTCTAAGACCAAAAAAGGATAAACTAGCCTAAAATTCTGCTCTTCTACTCTACACAAACATTGCATTCTTTATGTGTGAACAATTGTAAAGAAAGAGAGAAAATGTAAGACTTTCTAGACTAGGCTTTCTTGAGAGAAGTTGAGAATCTGATTTGTGAATTAGACTTAGTGAAACACTCATATTGTAACCCTTCATTCACTTGAAACTTAAAGGAATCCTCACTGACACAAGGGGACTGGAAGTAGGCACCACATCGGTGTTCCTAACCAGCATAAAATTGCTTGTGTCAATTTTTACTATTTTATCTTTACTTTTTACTACTTGTTGGTAGTCGACTATAAATTAAAGTTAGTCAACCACAGAATAATTATCAATTCACCCCTCTCCCCTCTTGACTATCAATTGGTATTAAAGCGAGGTCTCACATTAAAGAGCCTAACAACTTGTGAGCAAAGATCAAATGACAAATTATCAGATTCCTGATGCAATTCTTCAAGATGATCACTTATCAAATTGCCCTCCCTACTTTAATGGTCAGCACTACTCTCACTAGAAGGAGAGATTCAGAATCTTTGTTTGATCCACAGACTTTCAGGCTTGGCTAGTTATCAAAAAGGGTCCTAAGCTAATTCCTAGCACTTCTGCTGAAAAGCCCGTTGATTTAGAATCGTTCGAAATCACCAAGGACCATTAAAAAGTTCTACAGACAAATGCAGAGCCAGTAATCTCCTTTACTGTGTTGTAAGTGGATCTAAATATGATAAAATCTCTACATGCGAGATGGGGAAAGAAATGTGGGACAAGCTTGAAGTCACCTATGAAGGAACAAGCAAGGTCAAAGAAGCTTGAATAAACGCTTTGGTCAATAAATATGAACTGTTCAAGATGGTTGATGATGAGGATGTTGAAACTATATTCTCAAGGTTCAGCAAGGTTGTTAGTGAGCTAAAATCATTAGGAATGGTCTGCTCAAATACTCTGCAAGTCAGGAAACTGATTCGAAGCCTTCCTAAAGCTTGGGAAACTAAGGTGACATTTCTAGAAGACAGTGATTTGCAAAACATAATGTATGATGAACTTCACAGAATTCTCATGGCATACGAGCAAAATTACATTAACAGATATCACAAAGATAAAAAGAAAAAGTCAATTGCTTTCAATACAGAAACCTTCACTGAAGAAGAGGAACTGAACGATACCAATAATGAGGGGATGCCACTAATTACTTATGGAGTAAGCATATGCTCAGGCAATGAAGACAAACGCTACAACAAGACCTGAGACAAAATTAGTGAAATGACGACCAATTCTACTACTGCGGAAGGCCTGGACATATTTGGCAAAACTACCCTGAACTAAAAAGAAAAATTCCCGCAGAGGTAGTAAATCAAAATCCCTAGGTACAAAGAATGATGAAGAACGCTCTGAGGAAGATCCAACAGAAATCGCAAACATCTGCTTCATGGCACTGGAAGAAACCAGTGAGGTAAGAAACCCAAATTGTTCAAATTATTACGATCTTCAAAATACTATTGACATGATCATCGATGAACTCTAGAAAGTTATTGATGAATATAACAAAATTTCTAACAAAAAGAAGAACTGGAGATTCTTCTAGAATCAAGTCAAATCGAAGTCGACTTACTTCAAGAAGAACTTGATGATGTTAAGATGCAACTCTATAGCATCCGAAAACCATCAAGTCACATCCCCTTTCGTTCAAACAATCCCTTTCTAACTGTTTCATCAAAATTTTCTCAATATGAAAATAAAGCATTTTATAAAACAACTTATTTTACTTGTGGTTAAATTGGTCACATATCATTTAGCTGCAAAACCCTTAAATCGGGAAAATGAATTTGGAAACCAAAAGTCTCATCTCTTAACAACCAAGGACCCAATGAAACTTGGGAACCTAAAACAAATTAACTGTTTCTTGATGCAGGCACCTCCAAGACAATCTTACAAAAAAGGAATGTGGGTAATAGATAGTGGGTGCTCAAGACATATGACTGGAAAGAAGGAAAACTTCAAAAGTATCAAGAAATTTGATGGAGGCTATGTAAGATTTGGTGATAACACAAAAGGAGAAATTAATGGTGTCAGCACAATCACAATAAGACCCTCATACGATCTCATAAAAGTCTATCTAGTTGAAGGATTAAAACATAATCTTCTGGACATCAGTCAACTATGTGATGTCGGCTTTGATGTACACTTCAACCCTGTAAAATACACCAGATATCAGGAATCAATCCAAAAACATCACCATCATCAAAGAACGAGTTGAAAACATCTACGTGCTAAACAATGTGGACTTACCTACTCTTATATGTTTGACAACAATCTCAAATGATCCATGGGTGTGGCACAGGAAACTCGTCCATGCCAGCATGCATGCTATTGAAAAACTCTCTAGACTTGATCTAGTCATTGGACTTCCCAAGTTAAAGTTTGAGAAAGATCATCCACGTGACGCCTGTCAATTTGGAAAACAAACCAGATCATCCTTCAAGGCCACTGACTCTATTAGGACATCAAAGTCACTTCAGTTGTTGCACATGGACCTGTTTGGGCCTACCAAAATGGCAAGTATTGGTGGTAAACATTATGTATTTGTTATTGTTGATGATTATTCTCATTTTACATGGATTATGTTCTTATCTCATAAACATGAAACTTTCACAAATTTTGAAGTTTTCTGTAAAAAGATTCAAAGAGAAGCAGGTTACTTTATCACTAGCATTCACAACGACCATGGAGGAGAATTTGAAAATAAACTCTTTGAAGAGTTCTGCAACAACAATGGAATATCTAAAAACTTTTCCTCACCCAGATCTCCACAACAAAATGGAGTGGAGAAACGAAAAGATCAATCTCTCTAGGACACCGCTTGAACCATGCTACTTGATCAAGGTCTTTCAGATCATTTATGGGTTGAAGTAGTCAGACATCATGCCATGTGCTAAACAAATACATGATCAAACCAATATTAAGAAAGACTCCATGTGAACTATGGAAGGGAAAGAAACCTAACATCAACTACTTTCATCCTTTCAGATGGAAATGTTATGTCCACAATAATGGTAAGAACAATCTTGGTAAATTCGATCCACGAAGCGATGAAGCATGCAACTTCCTGATGATGAACCTCCGGTTCAGAGCACTATTACTTCTTCGTCATCCAACACCACTCAAATAAAGGAGTCAACTATCCCTGAGAAGTTGCCTAATCTCCTAGAAAGATTGTTGTACCCAGAGAATAGAGACATAGCGCAAGCTACCCAAATGATTTCATTATTGAAAATTCCTCTGATAGATGCAAATCAGGGAATCCCTGAGAAAATAAGCTTCAGTTGCATTGTTCTCTCCATTGGAACCTAAGAAAGTCGTTGAAACACTTAAAGATGAATTCTGGGTAAGCGCCATGAAAGAAGAGCTAGAATAATTTGATTGAAATCTAGTCTAGACTTTGGTAGAAAGACCTAAAAACTGCTCTACCATTGGAACAAAATGGGTATTCCGAAACAAAATGGATGAAGACGGGAAGGTTGTTAGAAACAAATCTAGACTAGAAGCCCAAGGCTACTCACAGTATGAAGATATAGACTACGATGAAACTTTTCCTCTGGTAGCAAGGTTAGAATCAATTCACATCTTACTTGTTTATCCCTCTTTTTATCGCTTTAAACTTTTTCAAATGGATGTTAAGAGTGCTTTTCTAAATGGTTTCATTAAAGAAAAGGTTTTTGTCAAACAATCCCCTGGTTTTGAAAATACTTCCTTACCCAATCATGTCTTTCAACTATCAAAAACTCTCTATGGATTGAAGCAAGCTCCAAAAGCTTGGTATGAACGTCTAAGCAATTTTCTCCTCAAAAATGATTTTAACAAAGGAAATATTGATACTACTCTATTTGTTCAAAAATTTAATTCAAATCTACTTATTGTTCAAATTTATATAGATGACATTATTTTTGGAAGTCCTAACATCTCTTTGTACGAGAATTTTGCAAATCTTATTAAAGGAGAATTTGAAATGAGCCTTATGGGTGAGCTCACCTTTTTCCTGGGACTTCAAATCAAACAAATCGATCAAGACATTTTTATCTGTCAAAGCAAGTATGTTAGGGACCTGATCAAACGATTTAGTTTGGATCAAGGAAAAACCTATGGCACTCCAATGAATCTTTCAACCTGTCTTGAAGCTGACCAAGATGGCAAGAGTATTGATGAAAAGATGTACCAGGGTATGATTGGATCACTACTCTATCTCATTATCAGTCGGCTCGATATCATGTTCAGTGTCTACAAGTGCGTAAGATTCTAGTCGACTCCCAAAGAGTCTCATCTAACTGTCGTCGAAAGAATAATCTGCTACTTAATTGGAACAACAGATTGGACCTATGGTATCCAAATTCTACCACGTTTTCTCTAACTGGTTACTCAGATGCAGATTTTGTAAGAGATAAATTAGATAGAAAAAGCATTAGTGGATCATGTCAATTACTAGGAGAATAACTCATCTCCTGGCAAAGCAAAAAATAGACCTCAGTTGCATTATCAACCACTGAATCAGAATACATGATTATAGGAAGTTGTGGTACTCAACTACTTTGGATCATGCATCAACTTGAAGATTTCGATTTATTACTCAAACAGGTTCCTATTTTCTGTGACAATACAAGTGCAATAATGTCATGACCCGGATAGGGGGCCTAGATGTGACATGGTGAAAGAGGACCCGAAGGGCCTCGATCAAGCCATCATCATAGCATCATTAAACTCATCATCGGTTTGGAAATGCGGAAGCTAAAACATGTAGCACATAAGCTCTAGGGATTTGGGGACTTGGAACTCAAGCTATGGGGACAATACGAGAATGGGATAGGCATGCTTGCACGTACCACATAGTCATTCATCATACTCAACGTTCAAGTCATTATCATAACTTGAGAACATGATCATAAATCAAGCGGAAAAGATTCATATAACATAGTCAAATATCCAACATACAAGTCAAACGTATAAGAGTATAGGTTTGTCTAACAATGCCTCTACATAGATGAGCGGGGCCTCGACAAGCTTGAGGCTCACCCTCAAGATAATAGAAAGTAAATACAT
>JBCEWC010020091.1:0-11093 GCA_038996855.1 Solanum aculeatissimum
TTGGCCATTTTTCTGAGCCTATCTCCAATGGCTTCCAAATTTTAGACAGTCTCACTGTTTGGGCCATATCTCTCTCACCCGATATCCAAATTGAGTGAAACCACTTTTGTTGCAAATCTAACTCAAATATATTTTATTTGATAGGTGGTATCTCACATGTTTCATCTCACATCAAGAGTTATGACTATTTGAAGTTGACTGTCAAAACTATCCCTCTAGGCCACTTTCTAGCCCAATTTGCATTCGGCGACTTAAACTCAACCCGTGGCTACCGAAACTCAACCATGGATTGTAGTACATCATATAATGCCAACCTTAAGTAGATTTTGAAAATTTTCTGGTTGTTACAATATGGCTCTTTGAGCAACCATGGGTGCTTACACCAATATGATATGATGTGATATGACAAGTATGGAGCTACTCTTATGCATGATGTTTGACATGAAAGTGTATTTTATATTTTATCCCAATGAAGAATGATTATGAAATGTGTTTGACTTGTTTATCATGTATGCATGAAAGTAAAGCAAGTGATTTGGCCTTTACCTTAGCACCGAGTTGGATTGGAGTAGTAAGTGGGCTATCCCCAAGGGTCCCACTCCTTTCCCTCAAATATGTGCCAACATAGGTTATGCTACCAAAATAGGAGGCCCGTAAGGTATGCTATGATATGATTTGATATGATATGTTATGTAAATCCTTCTGAAATGACCGGGTTGTAAGGAAGGTGGCTATCACACCGAAATGACTAGGTCGTATGTTGTGGTGTAGATTACCTTTGGCAAGTAATCTTCTTTCATCTAATGGGAGGCCTCATAGGGAAAGTTCATGTTGTAGCTCACATGATTTTGGATGTTGGTTATGGTAACATCCTCTATACTATAAGCATTACGAAATTTCATGCATCATGAATTTCATGGCATCTTAGTACACTATCCTTTCTATATTCTCCTTCTATGTATGTACCCTTTCAATATAGTTGGTCGTAGGCTCATGTTCATATGCATTGCATGCCCACATACTTAGTGAATTATTATGTGCTAACTCATACTCTTTGTCTACATGCTTTAACCATGTAGGGACTGAAGTTAACTTTCATCCTCCGTTAAATGGCTAAATCGAGATTTCTTGAAGTTATTGCTTGTGGTGAGCCCTATGTTCCAAGGGCAATACCCATTTTTATCTACCTTATCTTTAGTTTATGTTCCTTTACTTTATGACTTGAGGATGAGTCCGAATTATGTCGAAGCCCCGTCTTATCTTATGTAGAGGCATTGTTGGACATATCGACTATATTGAATGTTATGTTATGTGATATTTGTAATGATATGGCTATCTATGTTAAGTGATGATAACTTATGTTAATCTTTTGTTTCCGCTTATGCTATTATGTTATGATTGGCTTGGGAATATGCTTATATGGAAAGTCCCTAACCCTGCTTGCCCCCATAGCTTGAGTCATACTTACCCGCCCCTTGGAACATAAATGCTATATGTTATGTGATTCATGCTTATCCCATTTCTAGCAACATCCCCATAGCTTGAGTCCAAGGCCCCGGAATCCTCTATACTTACATACTAATTATTTATTATATGCACTTTCGAACTAATGATGTATGTGATGATGCTACGATGGCTTAATCGAGGACTCTCGAGTTCTCCTTCACTATGTCACATCTAGTCCCTACTCTCAAGTCATGACAAAGATGGTATCAGAGCCCTAGATTTGTAAATGATCCTCGGAGTTCAACATGTCGCGTCACTTAGAGTCTTGTTTATGGGTGTGATGCATGCCATATCTAGGAACGAGAGGCTATTATGATGTTTTTGGAATTTTCTCACTTTATTGTCCCTTATGTCATGTTATGAGTTGTTATGAATGATTTCCTTAAATAGGGTGTTCTTGTTGCTCTTTCAGAAGATACCTCCTAAAAGAGCTCCCCTTCTCAGACAGGCTCATGTTTATGAGGAACAAGCCCCTCGTGTGCCTATGGAGGAACAAGTGACTCACGCCGAATTTAGGAATGTGTTGTCTATGTTGGATCAAGTAGTGGCTAACCAAGCCCTGCCAACAAACCCCACGAATGGTGGCACTCCAGCTTCAAGGCTGAGGGGCTTCACCCAGATAAATCTATCAGAATTATTTTGTTCGAAGAGTGATGAGGATGCCCAAGAGTTCATTGATGAGGTCACGAAGGTGTTGACTATTATGGGTGTCAGTTCCGAGGAGAAGGCTTAATTAATTGGTTGCCTATCAATTGAAGGATGTAGCACAAGTGTAGTATAATCAGCGGTTGGTGGAAAGAATGGAAGATGTTAAGGTAGATTGGAAGGAATTCAAGTCTGCTTTTCTAGACCATTTCTTCCCGCTTGAACTTTGGGAAGCCAAGATGACTGAATTTATCAACCTCAAGCAAGGTAGCATGTCCATGTGGGACTATTCTCTCAAGTTTACTAAGCTTTCAGAGTATGCTCCTATGCTAGTAGCTGATCCCCGTGCAAGAATGCACAAGTTCATTTCGAATAATTCTGACTTGGTGGTGAAAGAATGTCGTACCGCTATGCTCATTAGGGACATGGATATCTCCTAGATCATGACCTATGCTAAATAAATTGAGGGTAAAAATCACAAGGAGCGAAGGGTGAACGACTCTAAGAGAGCCAATTATGATGGTGGGTTTTCCAATTCTAAAGGTGGTGGTGGATTTGGTCATTTCCAACAGGGCCAAGGTTTGAATGTGAGGCTTGCCAACCCAAGGGTGCCTCCTCCTAAGTTACAAATTACGGGTGGTCCACGACTTCCCTGTTGTGACCAGTGTGGGAAGAACCATGTGGGTGATTGTAGGAGAGCTTCGGGTGCTTGCTTTGGATGTGGGGGTATAGACCACAATATTATTTACTGTCCAAAGGGTGCAAAGAAAGATCAAGCGGACCCTAGTGGTCAAGGGCAACCTAAGGCTCAGATTGGGGTGCTCCTAGGAATAATAGGTTCTATCCTCTTCATGCCCGACAGGAGGTAGAGGAAGCTCCAAACGTCATGACAGGTATGTTAAGAATCTTTAATTTTGACGCTTATGCTTTACTTGATCTGGGTGCAAATTTATCTTTTATGACTCCTCTGTTGGCTGTTAAATTTGGTTTGATTCCTGAAACTTTGAGGTAACCTTATTCGGTGTACACTCCCATAAGTGAATCTATTATTGCTTGGAAAGTGTATCGGGGTTGTCTTGTTTTTGTTTTTCATAAGGTATTCATTGGTGATCTTGTAGAACTTGAGATGTATGACTTTGATGTTATTCTTGGGATGGATTGGTTGCATGCCTCGTTTGCCTCAGTTAATTGTAGGACTAGGCAAGTATTTCATGTTGCTAATGAGCCCGTGTTGGAATGGAAGGGTAGTGATTCCATGGTTAGGGGTCGGTTTATTTCCTACCTCGAATCCCGAAGAATGATTTGTAAGGGGTGTATCTACCATATTGTAAGGGTTAGAGACATGAAGGGTGAGTCACCTATGCTTAAATCAGTTCCAGTAGTGTCACGACTCGGATAAGGGCCTAGATATGACATGGCAAAGGAGAACTCGAAAGTCCTCGATCAACCTATCATAGCATCATCACACATATCAACGGTTCGAAAGCGCAGAAGCAAAACACATAGCACATAAGCTATAAGGGAATCAGGGCTTTCGACTCAAGCTGTAGGGATATTGTCGGGGATGGGATAAACATGGGTTCACAAAACACATTGCAATTATCTCTCTAAGGAGACGGGTAAGTAGGACTCAAGCTATGGGGGCATACCGGGTTATGGGACTTTCCATGTAAGCACATAGTCAAACACAATTCCCAACATCAAGTCATAAGCATAATCAATATCATTCCATAGTAGAGGCTCATAACAATTGTATTACATAATCATAATATTCAACAACTACAAGTCAGCGTACAAGAGTTTAGTTTGTCAAACAAGCCTCTACATAGATAAAGCGGGTCCTTGACATAGTTTGAGGCTCACCCTCAATACATAAGTAAAGAAATTAAAATAACAAACTAGGTAGATAGAAGGTGGCTATTGCCTTTGAACAAAAGTGCTCACAACAAGTACAAGTCTTCAACAATGATCACTCGTCGCCGGCACCTACATGGTTAGAATATGTAAACAAGAGTATGGGTTAGCACAATTAAGTACTAAGTATGTTGGCATGCAAATGCATATGCACATGAAGCTAGAACAACCTACATGGCAAGGGAACATATATAGAAGTGAATATAAGAAAGGACAATATAACAATATGCCATGAAGTCATGATGCATGAAATGCCATAATGCTTAATATAGAGGGGATGGAACCATAACCGACATCCAAATCCATATGAGCTACAACATGAATTTGCCCAATGGAATTCCTCCCATTGAATCAGAGGTGATTACTAGCCAAAGGTAATCCACACCACATCTTACGGACCTCCCATTTCGATATGATGGCCACCTTCCTTACGGGTCTCCCATTTCAGAAGGATTTACATAACATAGCATATCATATCATAGCATATCTTATCATATCAAGCATACTTTACGGGTCTCCCATTTTGGTAGCAACCTATGGAGGCACATAGTTTCGAGAAAGGAGTGGGACCCTTGGGGATAGCCCACTTACTACTCCAATACTTCTCGGTACTAAGTCATCATCCCATAAGAATACTTATACATATACGTGCTTTTGAAATGAAACTTGACACTTTAACTTCAAAACATGCATACTTGGGCTTAGAAGCCAAACATACATTCAAATACTCTTATGCATACTTAACAAGAGTCAGCATCTTTCATAATCATGCATCATGGGCTAAAACTCCAACCAATCTTTCATGTCATACTTTATGCATAAGAGTAGCTCGATTCATATTATATTATATCATATTAGTGCAAGTACCCATGTTGCTCAAAGAGCCATATCATAGACTTAGTATGATCACAACTTAGTCAAACCCATAGTTGTTCAAAATCATAGTCATAAACATGTTTGGGACTTAGCCCATATCAAAACTTTCATCATAAAACCATGAATCATGCATGCAATGCCATGGGTAATGGTATTCAAACTTTACATTCAATTCAAGAGTAGTTCATGAGAAATTCAAGTCAAATCTACCTTTAAAACATCATTTAGTCAATTCCCATGCATAAATCAAGAGTACAAAGGACATGCATAACTTGATCATCATCAAACCTTTAAACCTTCATGAAATTCAAACTCAATTCAACTTTAAATCACCTAAAATCTATAGTACATAATCCAAATCAATTAAATACTTCAAATTTTAAAGAACCCAACCTTAATTAAAACTTAAAAATCAAATTTAAAGAGGAGGGTTCTTGGGTCTTCATGGATGGAAGGGAATTCATGAATCAAACCCACATACCTTACAGTTGACCAAAGGAATTGAAGAATTAAGCAAGCAAGGTGATCTTCCCCAACTTTCTTCAAGCTTTCAACAATTGAGGTCAAGAGAATTTAGGAATTTTCAAAGAGCAATGAGGAGTGCTAGAATGGATAAAAAGGCGTTAGGGTTAGGTTAAGGGAGTTTAGGCGACCTTAGAAAGTCAAAAAGAGACAGGAATTAATTAAATTACCAATTAACCATTAATGAAACGGACTAATTAACTGTACATAGTGTCATATGGTGGAGCTACATGGCCCGTACAATGGCACACGGTCTGTGTACCTGACCATGTGACCATACTTGACTTCGTCTTCGGCTTGAACTCTCGGGGACTTTCTAGATCACTTTACGGAAGGGTGTCATAGGCCGTGTGGCTTCACACAGACCGTGTACTGGTCTGTGGAGCCACACTTATACCAGAAACAATCCCACACCTTTTCCAACTCACAGCCTCACCCCACGGACCCCTCACACAGACCATTTGGAGTCCCACGGACAGTGGGGTGGTCCGTGGGATTTAACTTGGTCTAGGGTTTGGAACCTGACAACCCTGATCCCACTGGATCACCACACTGATTCCCACATGGACCGTGGTCCTTCAAACTGTCCGTGGTCCTGTCCTTGGACCATTTCCAGAGCCTATTTCCAGCGTCTTACGAATTACGGGCAGTCTCACTGCTTTGGCCATAACTTCCTCATACGAACTCTGAATTGAGTGAAACCAGTTGCATTGTGAATTTAATTCAAATATATTCAATTTGATATGTAGTATACCACACCGTTCATCCCTTACAAAAAGGTATGATTCCTCAAAGTACACTGCCTAAACGGCCTCTCTAGGCCACCAAATGGTCCGTTTTGCATTCGGCTACTTAAACTCAACCCATGGATACAAAAATTCAACCATGACCAGTAAAACATCATACAAGATCCTTTCGATAGAGAAGTGGACTTTTACATAGATCTACTTCTGCATACTCAATCTATTTCCATTCCTGCTTATTGTACGGCTCCGACCGAACTAAAGGAGTTGAAGGAACAATTGAAAGACTTGTTGGAGAAGGGGTATATTAGATCGAGTTTTTCACCTTGGGGTGCTCCTATGTTATTTGTGAGGAAAAAGGATGGTTCACTCTGAATTTATATTGATTATAAACAGTTGAATAAGGTGACCATCAAGAATAGGTACCTGTTGCCCAGAATTGATGATTTGTTTGACCAACTCGAAGGGGCTACTCATTTCTCTAAAATAGATATACGTTCAAGTTACCATCAGTCGAAGTTAAGGGAGTGTGATATCCCAAAGATGGAATTATGGACTCGTTATGGGCACTTTGAGTTTGTGGTGATGTCATTTGGTTTGACCAATGCTCCAACGGTGTTTATGGATCTCATGAATCGTGTGTTTAAACCGTTCCTTGAAACTTTTGTGGTGGTATTCATCGATGATATCCTAATTTACTCTCGAAGTGAGCAAGAGCATATGGATCACTTAAGATTGGTGCTCCAAACCTTGAGGGAGAAACAACTGTTTGCCAAATTTAGCAAGTGTGAATTTTTGTTGTGGAAAGTTGCATTCCTTGGTCATGTGGTGTCTTGTGATAGTATTAAGGTTGATCCTAAGCAAACCAAAGTGGTTAAAGATTGGCCTAGACCATTGAATCCATTAGATATTTAAAGTTTCCTTGGATTGGCCGATTATTATCGGAGGTTTGTTGAAATATTTTCTTCTGTTTTATCCCCTTTGATCGGATTGACTTAGAAGAAGGCTAAGCTTGTATGGTCAAGTGATTATGAGAAGAGCTTCCAAACCTTGAAGGATCGGCTCAAGTCGGCTCCTGTTTTGACCTTGCCCAATGGGTTAGATGTGTTTGTGGTATATTGTGATGCTTCGCGAATTGGGTTGGGTTGTGTACGTATGCAACATGGTAAGGTGATAGCCTATGCGTCTCGGCAATTGAAGGTGCATAAGAAATATTATTCGACCCATGATCTTGAATTGGCGGCTGTAGTGTTTTCTCTAAAGATTTGAACACATTATCTATATGGGGTTCACGTGGATATTTTCACCGATCACAAGAGTTTTCAATACGTGTTCACCCAAAGGGATCTTAATTTGAGGGAAAGGAGATGGTTGGAACTTCTCAAGGATTAGGACATGAGTACCATGTACGATCCTGGCAAGGTGAATGTTGTGGAAGATGCCCTTAGTAGGATATCTATGGGAAGTGTGTCGCATATGGAGGAGGGGAAAAAAGAGATGGTGAGGGATGTGCAGCAGTTGGCTAGATTGGGTGTTAGGTTGGCTGACTCAGAAAATTATAGTATTTTTGTTCAAGGTGGATCCGAGTCTTTAGTGGTGATGGATGTTAAGTCAAAGCAAGATTTAGATCCTTCCTTGGTGGATTTAAAGAAATTGGTTGCCGAAGGAAAGATTGAGGTTTTCTCCAAAGAGGGAGATGGTGTGCTACGGTACCTAAACTAATTGTGTGTTCCGGATGTTGACGGCCTAAAGGAGACTATCATGAATGAAGCACATAGTTTCTAATATTCTATTCATCCGAGATCCACTAAGATGCATCGAGATTTGAGGGAGTTGTATGGTGGCATGGAATGAAGAAAGATATAACCAAATTCATGTTGGAATGTCCAAATTGTCAATAAGTGAAATTGGAACATCAAAGGTCCGGTGGTTTGGCCCAAGATATTGAGATTCTTACTTAGAAGTGGGAAGATATGAATATGGATTTTGTGGTTGGGTTTCCCCGTACTCGAAAACAATTTGACTCAATATGGATTGTGGTAGACCGAATGACTAAGTCAGCTCACTTCTTACCTGTCAAGACTACTTATAGTGCTGAGGATTATGCTAAATTGTACATTTGGAAATTGGTGAGGTTGCATGGTAAACCAAGGTCAATTATATCAAATCATGGTACTCAATTCACTTCTCACATTTGGAGGTCATTTCAAAAGGGACTTGGTACTAAGATCAAATTAAGCATGACTTTTCATCCCCAAACCGATGGACAAGACGAGAGGACAATTAAAGCCTTGGAGGATATGTTAAGGTCTTGTGTGTTAGAGTTCAAGGGGAATTAGGATGATCATCTACCGCTTATTAAGTTTGCCTATGATAATAGTTTCCATGCTAGCATTGGTATGGCTCCGTTCGAAGCTTTGTATGGTAAAAGGTGTAGATCCCCAGTGGTTTGGTTTGAGATAGGTGAGGCTGAATTGTTAGGTCCGAATTTGGTGATTGAAGCCATAGAAAAGGTGAGGTTGATTAAGGAGAGATTGAGGATGGCTGAAAGTCTCTAAAAGTCCTATTCAGATGTTAGGAAGAGGGATCACAAATTTCATGTAGGTGATTGGGTTTATGTGAAGGTATCTCCTATGAAAGGCATCATGCAATTTGGTAAAAATGGCAAGTTAAGACCTCGGTACGTCGGACCATATGAGGTTGTTGAGCTGGTTGGCAATGTGGCTTATAGGTTGGATTTGCCTCCGGAGATGAACTCTATTCATCAGGTATTCCATATTTCGATGTTGAGGAAATTGGTTGGTGACCCTACGATAATTGCACCTTTGGAGGGTGTGACGGTTGAGGAGAATTTTACTTATGAAGAGGTAACGATTGAAATTTTGGATAGGCAAGTGAAGTGGCTTCGCAACAAGGAGGTGGTTGCGGTTAAGGTGCTTTGGAGGAACCAACAAGTGGAGGGTGCTACATGGGAATTGGAGGCGGACATGATGGAGTGATACCCCTATCATTTCCAATATACTCAAGACTAAGATACTAGGTTCTATCCTTTTTAATGGTCCTAATTCTTCAAATTCTTGAGTTTCATGACATTGCATACATACATGAGCACGAAAATGATTTGAATGATGTTTTGACATGAATTTTTATGGCTTTGAAAATGATGCATGTTCCATTATGAGTTCTGATGAAAATGTTTCTTGCTTGATTAGTTACCTAAAGTCGTGGTCTAGCTCATTCGAGGACGAATATTCCCAAGGGGGAGATGATCTAACGATCCAAAAATTTTTGAACTTTATACTAGTTGATCAAGGTTCATTTTGAAATTTTTATAGCTGTGTAGTGATGATCCTGAGTTCTATTTAAGTGGTCGTATTCAAAGGAATCGTGTTGGAAGAGTTTTGTATGAAACCATATAGGAGGACTGACTTTGAATGGCTATCTCTCTTGGTACGAAATGAATTGTGAGGACTATCACCTATAAGAAAAACGTTCTTCGAGTTATCTTCACAATGCAATTGGTTTCACTCAAATCGGAGTTCATATGTGGAAGTTATGGCCATTTCGGTGGGACTGTCCATGGACTAAGTGTTCTTCAAAGGGAGGACCAAAGTTGGCTAAGGCAGGGCCATACGGGAGGGGCCACGAGCCGTGGTAAGGCTCACGACCTATGAGGAGCGCCCGTAGGTTGTTCTAGAAAGTGGGCTAGGTGAGGGACCAAGGTCGGAATCAAGTAAGGCTCCATGGACTATCTCATGGTCCGTGTGATGCCTCACGGTGCGTGAAGGCCTCCGTGGAGTGGTCCAGATACTTATGAGACCCCAAGGCCAGGACTCCAGGCCAAGTGAGGCTCCACGGACCAGTGTACTATCCGTGTGTAGCTTTACGGACCGTGTGTCCTATCGTGAAGTGATCCTGAGAGTCTTCTAAGATTTCAATCCAAGGCATGAACCAAGTCAAGCCACACGGTAGGGCTCACGGTCCGTGAGCCACTACACGGACCGTGTGGATGCTTCCGCCAGCGACTGGTTCAGTTATCTTCTCTATTTCATTAATGGTTAAATAGTAATTTTAATTACCCCTAGGGCCATTTTAGACTTTCTAAATTCTCCTAAAACCCCTAAATTCAACCGTAATCCATTTTAATTGATTCAAGCTCTCAATTCATCTCCCAAATTCTCTCAATTTTCTCTCATCCATCATTGAAGACCAAGCTTGAAATTGGAAGAAATTCAAGTCTTCAGCAGAATCTTCTCAATCTTCTTGTTAAATTCAAGGTATGTGGGTTTGATTCATAGATTCTCCTTCAACCAGGTGACCCAAAATCCTTTTCTGAAGTTTTGATGAATTATGATTTTTCTTGAAATGGGTCTTTTGAATTAAGGATGATTTAATGCAATTGAAGTGTGAAATGTTCTTATTTAATGATTTCAAGATGAATTAGGCCCCTAATTGATGAACTACTTTGATTCAAGATGGTACAATTATGCATGTCTCCTTACTATTTAATTTATGCATAGGTAATGTTAAATTGAGGTTTAATTGTTGATTTAACTTTAAATTTCTTATGGGTTATTCTTGATTTGGATTTAAATTGTGAATTCTAGTACCCATGTTATTCTCATCATCAATCATGGCATTTTCATACATGAACATGGATTTCAAGAAGGATATGATGTAGGCCTAGTCCCAAATATGTTTATGACTATAATTTTGAACAAGTATGGGTTATGACAAGAATGTGATCACATAATATCTATGATTTGGCTCTTTGAGCAACCACGGGTATTTACACCAATATGATATGATGTGATATGACAAGTATGGAGCTACTCTTATGCATGAAGTTTGACATGAAAGTGTATTTGGCTTTTTAGCCCAATGAAG
>JBCEWC010020092.1:0-11092 GCA_038996855.1 Solanum aculeatissimum
TGTCACTATTGTAATCCCTTCAAATCAGTCATGGTTTGTTATACTATTTTCCATCCATCTCTTAATTACATCTCCTATATCATGTCATGTTCACTTTAAACTCTGACCAAGACATGAGGAAAAAAGTAAGTGGTTTTGAGTAGTAACCGGAACTGTTGCTGAAAAATGTAGTGTTTTCCCCAAAGAACTTTTGGAATCTTGGCCAAATACAAATTTCTGCTCTGTTGTTACCAAAAGCGCTCCAAACAGGAGCAATGTTCATTGAATGGCAGATTTTGGAAGCTCAGTCAAACAGGCTATACAAGTCTTGAGTGTCTGTGATCTGATGTTTTACTTTATGAAAACCTCCTCCTTTCTTGTTTCTTCCTATGTTTTATTGAGTGCTTCTCACCAAATCCTTCTCATTTTCAGTCTGTTTTGTTTTTCATCTTTGCAGCTGGATAGATGCTGCTAAATTCTTAACAGGGGCATCAGCTGTAGGAAGCATAGCCATCCCCATTATTCTCAGACATGCAGATCTTATCCAGACAGGAGCAATGTTCATCGAATTCGTGTCATTCTTCATATTTGTCTGCACGGTCATGTGTTTTCATCGTGTCAATCTTGATGACGAGTGGTAATATAAAAATCAAGATGTTGCCCTTTACGTTCCTCGACTGTAATTATGTTGCCTGGTTCTGACAACCAAGAAAAAATGCAAATAAAATGTAGCTGGAAAGGAAGGAACCAATACTAGAAATTTTATTTACCAATGTGTATAGCTTTGTCAAATGTCAGATTTCTTGATGTGAGTTATTTTCTCGAAGTTTGAACCTTTTGCTGATGGAACAAAGATCATCTTTTTATGTTATTATTTGCATAGATAGTTGCTAATAGATCATAAATACTCAATTCTGTGGATGTTACTTTTTGAACTTATGCTTATTTCAATTATATTTGGTGCATTTTCAAAAGTCTATTTTAGTTGAATCATAGAGACTTCCATTTTTTTAAGAAGCCAAACATGGTAGAAAAGAAGAAAACTTTAAAATGGTGCAACTCAAGATTACTAAAAATCCCTCTACATGTTTATATACTTTATGTGCAGAAGCATTCACCCTTTCTCCGTCAAAAGAAATGAGATTATCGTGAATACACACATTAATTAATTAAATTTGGCTGATGTAGAAGAATCAACAAAGCTGCATAAGCGAATATATAATTGGTAGAAAAAGTGAGCTAATTCAACCAATATTGCTTGTACAATAGAAAGGGTTGACGTTATTGGCATACAATCAGCACACCATAGATTAGTCCAATCCAATCTTCTGGGATTGGCTCCTCGCAATTCTTCTTTTAACACCAAAGATAGATATTTGAACATATTTTAAGCCTCATTATGAGATTATGGAGTACTGAATAAGAGTTGAAATTAGCAAAAGAAATGAGGTGCAGAGTCTTTTTGGCAGAGGAGAAAACGTTTTTCAAATATTTTGAAAAATTATTTAAAAAATAAAGAAAATGACTTCTCTCGTGAAAGTAGAAAAAACAAGACAGGCAAATGACATGTCAAATTGCCAAATACTAAAAAAATAAGTTAAAAAATCCACTTTTTTTTTTAAAGAAAAAAAACCAAACATTTTTACTCATCCCAAAACACTCCCCTAAGGGACTAGAAGTAAAAGTACCTCAATCCAAAAAATAAAAAATTAAGTTTTTTTTTACGTAGTGTCCTTTGGTGACTTGCAAAAGTTTTCTAGTCAATTGCACACAAATTTCTAGTCAATATATCAGTTTTGTCTGTATATAAAAAGTCCCAAAATATTTTGGAACAATCCACAAAGATTATTTATGATTTCTTTTTATTTGTTCAAATATTGATATTAGTAAAGAAACTATATGTCTTCAAGAGGTGTCAATTGATGTTGTACTATATAGCTAGGAAACTATATGATTTCTCTTGGTATGTTTATTCTCTTATATTCGAACACTTTAAAGTGAAAATTCTAACTTCATCACTTTATGATATATATATACATGGCGAAAGGTAATTAATAGGTCGTAATTAGTCGAGAAATGTACAAATTTGATCTGGATATATACTATAATAATATATAAAATGTTAATCATATATATAATAGTGGTGTTAGAGGTTTTAAAAAGTCTAAAACATGACAATTACATGGCAAAAATATGATTGTGTAGTTATATTTGGAATAATATTCAATCAAGAAACTTTTATTGGGGTCCTATGAATTATGAAAAGACCAAAAAAAAAAAAACTAAGATAGATTGTTGGACTAACAAAAATTAGTCATTGACCCATGTTCTTCCAATTTATCCAATACATATTGAAAATTTCGAACAATTATAAATAGTAGTCAATTTCATATACCTTTATGATGATGTGTGAAAAATATTGTATAGTGAATTATGAGAAAGTGGGGTTAGTTTTTTGAAAAGAAAAATAATTATTGTAGGAAGATGTTCTTTTTTGTAGAGATTTCAATACGATAGTTTATTGGGATAATTATCGTACATAATTTTTAGCCAAAATAAATATAAAAAAAGGTTATTTATTGTATATGCATATATAATCAGTATATATTTGGTGTATAATCAATGCATACTTTCTATGACTATTGGTAAGTTATATTGTATAGTCATGTATATTTTCTACGATTTTTGACTATTTTTTAGTAAATAAAATATGACTATATTAGTTATAAATTAATTAATTTATTGTATATATTTGAAATTATTCCTAATTTATTCAATGTTTGTTTGAGTAGTCGTATGACGTTGTCGAGCTATTGCATTCTGCAAAAATATGTCAAGAAGATTACTATTGACTCGATAAAGAGAGTATATATAACTTTACACATTGTTTGGATGGTTGTTATATATTGTGTTGTGTTGTATTGTATCGTATCGTAATGTATTGTTTCAACAAGTACAATGTTTGAATAGATTGTATTATTATCTGTTGTTACATAATGTCGGACATCCATAATTTGAATGATATACCTACAAGAATTTGTAGGGTATATGGTACAACTATCATAAAAAAATAGGATAAAATGATAAATAAAATTATTAAATAATAAATAAAGTAAAAAATGAGAAGAAGATATTAAAGTAACGACGCGACCACACCAAATCAATCGTTACATTAAATGGATCTTTTCGTCGTTACATAACGATGGATTTAAACGATACAATACAATATAGTACAACGATAACAACCATCCAAACAGGGGTTAAAGTACATACTACAATTATTTCCAATAAATATTTAAGAGAATTTCATTATTACAAAATAGTACAATATAATTTAATTTCCAAGTTTTTGAGTTCTAAGAATTGATGGATATTTATATTTAGAGTCCTTTAACCCTATTAAATCCATCAAGTCATTATAGATTCTATATTTCTAAATTAACCCTATCTTGATAATGGTTAATTAATTAATTTTTACATAAAATTCCACTCAAAATCCCATAATGGGGTTTCAGACAAATCATTAAAATTTCCCATTGGTTGTATGTCTCCTAATGATGAACTTGTTCCAATATTATTATTATCATTATTATTATTATTATTATTATTATTATTATTATTATTATTATTATTATTATTATTATTATTATTTAATGGTGTAGCTTGATCATAATCAATATTAATTAATGGTTGATTAGGGGGTAAAAATAATCCAGAACCAGCTGGCCTTCTATCAAATGCCCTAACACATTTTGATTTCTTGTAAACTCTGCACAAGCTGAATTCATGTTGCAACTGCATAAAAAAAATTAAGTTATATATATGCATCGATAACATAAATCAAACACAATATAAATTTTATTTTAAAATATCACATTTTATCCCCCGACTTGACTCATAAAAAGTTTAAATTATATGATACAATTAGATCATTTAATAAGTAATTACAAGTGAATCTCTTTGATAAACATTAATCGATAACTCACATGTTAGTATCGTGATTTTTTTAATGTTTGTCATGTGTATAACTTAATTTCAAAACTTAAAAAGTTTAGATTAAACGATGAATAAATTATTATAATAAAAGTATACTATAATTATTACAAATATCTTTATACTGTCAATATATATACACGTTAGTTTAAATATAAAAATAAAAATTAAAAGACTTGTCAGTTTGGTACGTTATATATCTGATTGTTATTATTATTAATGGAGCAATATGGTGTCTCTCTCAAGGAAAAGACAATATTTTTTAATCATGACATTTTTTCATAAATTTTGTAAAATCTTTACGCAACAAAAAAAAGTATTTGTTTCGCTGTGAATTAAGTTATTTCGAAATTATAATATTTATATGAGTTAATATAATGTATTGTCTTTATCAATATATTCTCAATATAAAATAGTGGAAAGCAAAAGAAAGATAATCATGAAGCAGCATATGCCAAACACTAGTTGATACATACTTGAAAACAAACAAATAAATACAAGTTCACAATATATTCAAACAATGAATAATTTTCCTAGGGTCCCAAGTATTTTCACTTGTTGAGTATATAATTAAATAAATTAAAAAATATTTTTTTAATAATAATTTAAATTTTTAGATGATATAATTACCTAATTTTATTTGATATTATCAGAGAAAACAGAGATCCTCATGTTATATCTTATTGCCACCCTTTATTAATTTTTTTTTAAAAAAAATTCATGTGCACACAAGAAAAGACGTATTGAAAATAAAACCCTTTTTGTAGTCAGATTAATTTAAAAAAATTTAAAATTAACTGTGAAATTTGTTGTTAATAATTACTCAATTGCTCATTATAGCTAATGATATATATTGGATAATGGTGAGATTTGAAATAGAAATCTCTGTTTGTTTTGATATTATGTTGAAATGTGTAATTTAGTGTTGATAATTAATACGGACCTTTAGAATCTAGATGATTTGCCTCAGCTATTTTATCTAAATACTTAAACGGTTAGAGAAAACACTTTTATAAAAAAAATTACTATAATTATGTCTTTAACACAACTAGTCTTACTTATTATGAACAATTATATATAGTTATTATATATTTTTCGGTAACATGATAGTATAAAAGTTATTTTACAAAACCAATTATTAAGTTCTTTTTTACTTTTTATATTTTTAATACAAAGTACTATCAACACTCTGACTAATTTAAATTTATATTGTGTAATTAGGTCAGACCTTTCAAAACGAAATAACTTATATATACCATTCATACAATCAACAATTTTTTTCTATGTAGATTGCTGATGAAATACATACGGGATCACTTTAATTAAGAATGAATGGATTTTATCCGTCCCACCCTAGTCCCTTGTGATTGGTATAATAAAGTTAAAACCTAGAACTAGTTAGAAACCCTAATTTGAAAATAAAACTAACCTTTAAATTAGTGAGATGATTATTGGTTATTGAAGCATCTCCATGACTAGCAGCTTTATACTCATTCATCTTCCATTGTGTTTTCTTGCCATTTGGAGCTCTTCCTTTATAGAAAACCATTGTTCTTTTGCCTCCAATGATTCTATTATTGTTTGATGAATATACAAAACCAGGAGTACCAGTAGCTTTCCAATATCCTTGTGTTGTAAGTCTAGTAGGTCTTCCTCCTCTTGCTTCCCTATCTTGAATTGGAATGAAGAAAAACCATTGTTCATTGTCATCTTTAATCACTTCACCTGCCATTGCTGCTTTATTTTCAAGAATATAAGTGTTAAAAAGAAAGAGTAGATAACAATTCTATGAACTGCGCAATAATAAATTCAGTCTAATCTCATAAGTGAGGTCTAAGAAGAGCAGTGTGTATGCAACCTTACTCGGTTATCCCTATCTTGTGGAGGTAGGAAGACTGTTTTCGATAGATCCTCGATTCAAGTAAAGTATAACAAATCAAGTATGTAAAACAAATACAAAACAATTCTATGAACTATCACAACAACAAATTACTCAGAGTACGTAATCCTATAAGTAAGGTCTGAAGAGGATGATATATGCAATAAATCCACGATTCAAGTGAAGCATGACAAAAATCACGTAAAGCAAACACAAAATAATTTTATGAACTACTAGTATTAGAGATTTACTCTATGCTCTAGTAAATTCAAGATTATCATCAAGGAGGTTTAAAATATAAAAATAAATAAATAAATTCATCAATTTTTTTAACACTATCAGATCACCTAAAAAATATTATGTATATAAGCACATATAGTGTTATTAATTAATAACAGAAACTAGTAATTGTTGAAGATCAAATTAAGTGAATAAAAGTGTGCTTCCTCTAATAACTTTACTTTAAAATGAAATGGTCATATATTTCAATAGTAACCTAAATTAAAATCCAACTTATAACATTATAATGTAGATCAAAATACACTAATATTGGAAAATTAGGTTAAATTGTTAAATATTTAAAAAGAAAAAAGAATAAGTTAATTAGTTCACTTATTGAAAAAAAATGAATTACTATTTTCTTTTTGAAAAAAAGTTCAATTTGAATCTTGATATCTATTGAAAGAATCAAATCACTCAAGAAAAACTTAAAATTTACATAAAATGATCAAGGTCAATTGAATAATTAAAACATCATATAATTAAAAATTGAATAAAAAGGTATAAACTTAAATGCTTTTGCATTTTATAGTGAATTAAAGTCATTTCTCAGAAGAATTACTAACAAAATTATGAATCACCAAAAATTTTTCTCTACATGTAACAAAAGAAATTAATTCCTAATTTTTTCGCCCCGATCAATTTTTCTAAACCAAATTACAAAAGAAAATTCAATATTTTGTATGATATCTAGGTTTTCAATAACAAAAGGGTAATTAAACTTGAATAATTTTTCAAATTAGAGAAAATTAAAGTCATCTCAAAAGAACTACTAACAAAAATATTCTTTTATTTCCAAGAATATTATATAAAATTCATGGATAAAAAACATTTTGACTCACCAAAATTTAATATTAAGAGTTAAGATTACTCTCAATATGTAACAAAAGAAAGAAATTAATTAATTCACCTCAATCGATTTTTCTAAAACAAAATTTAGTAGATATCGATCTAGGTTTTCAAGAACATACAATACACTAAAAATTAAATTAGGAAAAATAAAAATTAATGAAAACGCAAACTACCTGGTAATTCAGATGGATTATGATGATAAATATTAACAACTGGTATAACACGTTGAATGTCATGATCTCTTTTTCCATCAAGCTTATTTCTCAAATAAAATTCCACCAATTCTTCTTCTGTTGGATAAAATCTATATCCTGGTGGTAACATAATATTATTATTATCATACATATTCTCCATTTTCCAAAAAAGTTTGTTAATAATAATATTCTTGAAATTCTCACTCACTTATAAATTTTGTGCTTGTCAAGGTTTGTTCTACCTGAGTATTTATAGAGTTTTAAAAAATGTGGGAATATTTTTTTTATTTTTTGGGGGTGGGGGGTATAGGAAAGAAGTGTATTAAAACGAGTAAAAGACTTTGGAAATTTCAACGGCGTGTGAACGTACAAGAGGAAACCTTAATACATTTTCCTTTCTTTTAGGGTTGTACTCTGTGTATTAAATAAATAAATATGCATTTTTTTGCTGGAAATTAAATTGGAATTAGTCAAGCAATTTCTACTTAAAACTTGCACGTTTTTATTATCTTTTTGTTTTGCTAACAATGTTGTAGGTATGAGTCAAAATTTTGCTTTAGAATCTAAAGGAGTAATTTGATAATTCTATAATTGATGTTTGTTTTCTATCATTGAACAAAATAGAGAAAACAGCTAGTCCACTTATATTGTAATGTATTCGAGCCTTCAGGTCAACAGTCTTCCGTCCTTATTTTCAAATGTGGAACAAGCTTGTTATGGACAGTAAATTATAACAATAATAATAATAAATATGTCTATTTATGCAAAGAAATGATTATATTTGTACATATATACATATCTTCTTTCATTAACTTATTTAACCAAGAACGTGAAAAAAGTATATTAAAGTCAACAATATATTTGTATCTTCTTCTTTTTTTCTACAAAAAAAAGTCAAACAATCTATTATTTTGTTATTTTCACTCCCTTTTCCTTTGAGAGTTTAATTTGACTACAAGTTCACTTTTTTGCTACTTTTCATTAGTATATGTTACCACAACAAAGAACGATATATCCTGTGAAATCTCCCAAAATAAAAAAATTTCATCAGCATGCGTATTGAGTAATTCATCACTTGGATAATTTTGTCCATCATAAACAAATGAAATTTGAACGTCAATTTCTAATATTTATAATCACTTCATTGATTACTAAGTTATATTTTTTAACGCATTATTTCGTGGAAGATTTCATACTTTGTGATCCTTGTACCCTAATTTCTTACAAGATTGTGTTTCTTGAAAACCTTGAAACTGTATATTTATTTATCATTTTGTTTCTTTCTATATTTTTATTGCATCAAATTAACTATAACTACCATTTTATATATGATAAAACCTCTTATAGAGAAAAGGATTTAAAGAAGTCTAAATTAATTAAGGATCACTTTCCGGAATCCGCATTAAGGCATCAATTAAATTTAGATTCGTTGAAAAATCTTATATTTTGCGGGTGGGTGGGTGGGGTGGGGTTAAAAAGCATTCCCCAACAAATGTAACTCTGTACGCAGTAATGCTCGAATCTAGTACATCTTATTAAGGACAAAAGAGTACTTATCACTTCACCCCAACCTAGTTCCAAACTCATATATATCCAACTATATGAAGATGAAGATGAAAATATATATAGTCAATTCCAGTGGCGGAGCCACATAATAAGAAGGGGTTCATCCAGCGAAAAATAATACTATATATAGGTAGTAAAATTAATTTTTTATGTATGTATAACAAATAAATGTCGAACTCCCTTCAATTAGTTTGCGGGTCTATTTCTTAAAATTTTAAACCCTCTTCAAGAAAATCCTAACTCTGCCACTGGTTAATTCTACTCAACAACCAAGATAGAATTTTGAATTGATTTTTTTAATACGTAGAAATTATGTAAATATTTGTTTTATTTATACTCAAATCCTAGGGTTTTATGTATGCATAATTAAATCCTTCCTAAAAGAGAGAGAGAAGTCAAAACCATATAAACATTTAGTCAGTATTTATATATAATGGCTAGAAAGTTAATACTCCCTCCGTTCCATTTTAATTATCATATTGTGTTTTTTAAAAGTTAATTAGAATAATTTTTAAAGTTAAATTAGATTAAATTAATTTAATATTTAAAAAATAAAAATTTAGATAGTCAAAAACTATAAGAAAAGTAGTATTATTGATTGCAATTTGTTTCATATCAATATGATGAAAAAATATAATAATACATCTTAAAATATTAGTCAAAATTTACATATTTTGACTCTAAAAATAAAAACTATAGCAACTAAAATGAAACGGAGCGAGTACAATATTAGTTTAGAAGAATTAATTAATATACATTTTCAGTCAAATTTTAGTCTTGCTAGGAAAAAGGAATTTACTACTATATACTCAAGTCAATTTGAGGACCCGTTTGCCTTTATAAAAATAAATAATTGTCAAAATTTAAATATTAAAATATTGTAGTAAGATTTGAATAATCTTTATGGATTTTGTCATTTCATCGATTCGTACTAAATAACGAACTAATAAATTCCTTTCTCATTGCCATTGAATCTGTCAATTAAATTCATCGTAAGACTCATAATGATCAACTTTGCAAAGATCTCATTCTATTCTAATACTCATTTTAGATCAACTCATATTTTTACTCTATTTTCATTACTAAAATATATCACGTCACGCGAATGTTACGAAAAAACTCCACATTTCTTGTAGAGTCATTTTCAATACCAAGAAAAAGAACGTCAAGTATTGAGAAACTTCTTTTTTGACTTTTTTTTAGTTTTCACATTTACTCTATATGGAAATTAAAATAAAAGTCTTGAAATACATTAATTAGTTGAACTTTATTATATTCATTTTTTAATTAAGTCACTTGTCATTTACATAAAAGCTGTGGAAAATGGAATAAAATAAAGTTCAACTAAACCAATTGATCAACACTATGTGTAACGACCTGACCTAGCACTGTGTTTAATTTGTGACTATAATAGATAATCATATATTATTTAACTCTAATAACTAAATAATATTTTAAGCAATTATTAATATATTTCTAAAAAGAACTTGTGAAGGGGAATTATAATATTATATTTGATTTGTGTTTTATAATATGATATTAATCTAGTGGTTATGTTTTAAATATTGGCACCAGTTTAAAAAATTCTACCTTCAATGATTTGATATATTGTAGAAATAGTATTTGAATGATTTGACTTATAATTTAGGAAAAAATATGTGAAATGGTTATTATGTACTTTATCTATAGTTTCAATTAATAATTAAATGCACTATAATTTGATTAATTTTGTTCGAATTTGTATAATGCGATTCGTAATGGTATAAATTCAAAATTTGTATATGCTTATCCTCGTTATTTGTATACAATTCGTTGATACATTTGATTTGTATAAGTTGTGAAAAATTCATAACTATTAATTCTTTGTATACAATTTGCTGATACATTTAATTTGTATAAGTTATGAAAAAATTCACAAACTGTATATACATAATTTGTAAATACTTTCTTGTTTGTATATTGACAAGCAGAATATATAATTGAAAATACTCATATCAAACGAAACTATAATTGTGGAGCGTAATTAGACAATTATACCTAAAGAACGTAATTAAGTCATTTATCTTTTACTACTCATGAAATTTGCTCTAATGATTATGCTATTGGGGTCATGGGCCATTGTTTCGATATTTTATATTAATATTTGTTCGATGAAATGATGTCACTAGCCATTTTTTAAAGGAATAATTAATAAAATACACGTTTTATGTTATAATATTTTCAAATATTCTCTATCAAATATAAAAATTATGAAAATTCCACCTTTTCATATCTTTCGCTCTATACTGATACACTTCTCCTCATACACCTCAAAACCTTTATTTTCTCCTAAAATCAAGCAAATGTGACT
>JBCEWC010020093.1:0-11092 GCA_038996855.1 Solanum aculeatissimum
TATCAACATGCACCCCATACAAATAGTGACGCCAAATCTTTAAAGCAAAAACCACGGCGGCCAATTCAAGATCATGCCTTGTTTAATGCTATTTTTAATGCCTTGTTTAATGCTATGAACTAATAAAACACTAATGTTTTGCAGCAAAGGATATGGCTAAGAAGCACTTCAAACAAAAACATGGAAGACGAGGTCAAAATTTAGCAAGAATTGAGGAAGTGGACTCTGATCATCGCAAAAGGGCATTTGGCGACTCACCAAAGTGCTCTTGACCTCGCTAAACACTTCACAGGGAACCTACTTAGCACTTGAAAAAGGGAGATCTTGCGGACAAATATGCAACTCATTGAATTTCTTGGCGAACTCCTGGTTAATCACCAAAAGAATGAGGAAATAGGCCTCAGACACCACTAAAAAGGCAAAGTGAAGACAATTTTGCAATTCTCCAACCTAGATAGTGATGTTACAGATGCTCATAGAAAAGATGAGAGAAGAGGGCCTTCCACATTATTAAAAGGTCAATACAAAAGCCTGATTTGGCGATGCGCATACTAGGTTGTTAAGCTCGATCAAGCTCGACAATTGAATCCTGCCTAATCCAATCGAAGGAAGCTTTTGGCGAGCTAGAGGAAACATATGTGACTTACCTGTTGGCGAGCTCAATTAATATCACCAAATATGAAATGACATAGCTTCATGAACACTTTTTAGCAGTGTATAAAAGGGAACTTGGTGGGAATTTTGAAAAGGATCTTCCGGTAGGAGTGCATTCAATAATCTTTGAGAGGAGAGTGAAAGAGAAAATATGAGAGAGGGACAAATATTTTTGGGATGTTTTTTAACATCGCATTGTATAGAAGAAGTGTCTATATATTATTTTACTTGGATTTCTTCTAGATTTGAGAAGTTTTGCAGCTGCTACAATGGAAGTAAACCTATTTGGTAACTTGCCTATTTTATATTCCATGTTTGGATAAAAACCCAATGCTTCTAGGGGGATAATGTAGATTATTATGTGTTAATTGACCGTTGGGTGTTCAATTTTACTTAATGTATTATTGATTTCTCATGAGTTTTGTTATTTCACCATGTTTTCATTTATGAATTAAGGGTGCACACTTGATTTTAGCTAAGGATCTTCTTGTATGCTTGAGAGAGTTTAATGAAGTCAGGTGAAATATCCATTAATGTGTTGAATTAATGAAACTTTCTTAGAGATTTAGGGTTTTTTGCTAAGGTTGAGGTTTTATATTAGAAACCCATAACCTAATTTGAGAAAATTACTATGAAAAGTTGATTTTGAGTTTGAGAGAACCTTAATGAAACCTTAGGTCTACCTACCCTGCCCATGTTGATCCAATATTGCTTTAGTAATTTCAACACCCATGCCAATTAATAATAGTAAATCTATTTATCTTCCCTAGATGTTACTTATACTCTCTTGATTGTAATATTTAAATTCTTGCATTAATGGTAGCCTTCCTTAAACACTACTTTCATAATTGTAGTTAGTATATGTTTTTCTTGAATGACTACAAAAGAGTAGAGCATCAATTTATGTCCTTACTCGAATTCTAACCTAAACATATCTCTTGGGTTTAACTCTTACTCTAAGTTGGATAAATATACTTTTGATGACCGTCCACACTTGAACTTTCGAAAAGAGTGTTGACGTGAGAGATCAAAATGACACCGTTGCTGGGGAGATGGTGTTAGAATTCTTTAAAAAAGTCTTTTGGTGAACTAGTTTTTGGTAGTTGGATACTCTTATTTCTTTCTTTTGTTTGTGTTGCATATCTTTGTTAGGTGATATAATGATGAGTTCTATCAATGGGGAAGTTGGCTCCTACGTAGGGAAATAATACAATATTATTGATGGTGCTACTAGTGAACATGAAGTGAAACTCAATACATTTGGAAGCGTGAGCGCTATTCAATTGCCCTAGGATGTTAATGATGTGGTATTTTATGTGAAGGGTGCTATGTTGTAGTTATTGCACATCAAAGGGACCTATGGTGGTCACCCAAATGAGGATCCTCAAAATCATATAAGAAACTTCTTGGATGTGTGCAACTCATTCACATTCAAGGATGTTTCTCAAGAGTCAATTAAGCTTCTCTTATTCCCTTTTGTCTTAGTGGGGATGCTTCTAAATGGCTGATTGAGTTACCTCCCGGATCCATAAAATCTTGGGATAAATATTTTAGAGTTTTCATAGAAAGATTTTTCCCATCTTCTTAGAATCTCAAGTTATGGGATGATATCTAAAATTTCAAAAGAGTGGATGGTGAGCCTATCCAAGAAACTTGGACGCGATTTTGAAAGCTCTTATTGCAATGTCCTACTTATGGAGTTCCAAACCACTTGCTCTTACAATACTAGTATAGAAGTCTGGATGTTGTAAGCAAGATAGTGGCTGATACATTAGTTAGAGGGGGCTTGATGAGCAATCATTTGTAAGAGCTGCAAAATTGTTAGATAAAACGACACAAATACACAAATTATGGTATACCCAAGAAGATGCACTGACCCTATTTATTTTGGGGATGGCCAAGGAAATATTGGAGAAGTATAAGAAGATGAACACAAATATGTCCAAAGTAATGACCCAACTAGAGGTGTTGATGAAACCTTTTATGAGCACAACTCAACCGATTGGTGCAATTGGAACCAATGAAGATTATCCTCATGACAATTTTAATTGTGATTTCAACCAAGATAAGGAAGCCAAGTGGGTGTCGACTCAAATAGGGGGTTTCTTCTCGGGCTATTATAAATCGGTCGAAAATCAAGGTTGGAACCCAGACTTCCATTGGCATAATCAAGGCAGAGGTTGAAGAGATTATGACACTGGGCAAAATAAAAACTTGCCTTGTAGAAATTCTAGATATGCTCCTCAATATGAACATTCAAGTCCCAATTGTTCCTTGATTAATCCTATGTGCTACAAAACCAATGATATGCTTGATGTGTTGCCGAAATGGAACACTTTTGATGCTTAAGTAGGACATTTCAATAAGAGCTTTAAATGGCCCATGGAAATATCTCGTAGAAGTAGTCTCTAGAATCCAGTTATAGTCAATGAAACCCCGACATACGAGGCATAGATTGATGCAAGAGCCGTGAACCTGCTCATAGAGTGTGCCGACATAGTTTTTCTATTTTGTTTTTGTTTTGTATTTTACATATTATAAATAGATTTTTAGGTTATTTTTTATTAAGTTTATAGGAGTCATGAAGTTTGAATAAGATTTTAGAGTATACACTTAGGGTTTATCATATTTTGAGTAGAAAAACATTATTGTGTGTTCTCAATTCGACCTTGTGATTCTAACCTGAAACCTGAAACCTGAATTGAAGAGTTGGATTTCATATTCTTAGATTCATCTGTGTAAGTGCAAAATTATCTTACTCTACTTCAAAATTCCTGCATTTATACTGGTCATGCATAGCTAAATTCGCAACTAGGGTTATGGGAACCACAAGGAATTAACAAGGTAAAATCGAATATTGTGTAATTGTTGGAAGGTGTGTTAGGTTGTATTAATTAATCCTCTTCACTTTAACTGCTTTTTAACGGAGGCCTACATTAGAATTCACCTAGTATTACTTATCGGATCAAGGGAGTAATGAATAGAAAAAGGGGTAACTAACAGGATTCGATTGAGATGTTCTCGTCTAATCGACCGAATTGGATCAAGGAGAGGTTATACTGGGATAGAAAGTAAGGGTTAGTAATGTCACATCACAGAGACAGATCAAGTTCTGTGATAAAATTTATTTGTTCACCGGATCAAAGGTTTAGGTAAACCTAGCTTACTGTCCTACACCTACACACTTGAAAAAGGTTGCATTTATTCGATAATACTAAGTTAGGGATTCATGGGGAACACATTACCCTAGTTAGCTCTTCTACTGATTTCGTATCACATGCATTAGTGTAGCTAATTTTACTTTACAACTCTTTTCTTAGGAGATAAGTAGGTTAATCATCCTGTCTTAAATTGAATTAATTCTTGAGTCTACCATATTCCCTGATGGATCAATCCTAACCTCGGTTAGGTTATTTACTTGACAATGACTGCTTTACCTTAAAAATGAGGTGTGACTTGAGCAACATCAAGTATTTTGGCACCGTTGCCAGGGAATAGGACTAGACTTGGTTAATTCAAGTAATTTTGGGGGATTAATCCTTATTTACCTAATTTTACATTTTGTTATTTTTGTTTGTGTGTGCAGGTGTAGTGTATGCACAACACTCAAAGTCGAGGCTATGCCTTAGCTCTATTTAATCCAGATATCTACAGGACAATAAGGAGGATAGCCCAACACAACAAAAATAATGCTGCAAATGAGGCAGTAAATGAAACTCTTAACCAGAACAATGGAGCTAACAATCCACCTCTACTACACCCACCAACACCACAGGGCTTGCAAGCTATAACTAATTAATGGAACCAATATCGGCTTGACCCTATGACGGTGGACGTTACGGGAGCTATTGTGTTACCCCTACTACTGGATGACACAAAGTTCATCTTTTCGAGTGGATTGCTCCAAATGCTATAGAATCATGGGTTTTTTGGGGACCTACTGTCAGAGGATCCACATAACCATCTACACAACATTTGTTTCGTCTATAAAAGTATGATGGGGAACCAAAATCTATCCATGGATGTCATTGGGCTATGTGTTTTCCCCTTTTCTCTTATAGGTAATACAATGTTATGGTTATTTGAGCTCCCACAGAGTTCGATCACCAGTTGGATAGAATTACAGAAAGCCTTTTTGGAGAGGTTCTTACCCATCTTGGATAATCTAAAATTGAAGTTTGATATTAACAACTTTGAACAGATACCGAGTGATTCGATAGGTGCTACATGGGAGAGGTTCACTAAGTGTCTGAGACGTGTCCCTGACTATAAAATTATTGATGAAGATCTGGTTGAGATCATCTATAAAGCCCTTGATGAGAATGGCCATGCAGTTGCTGATACTATTATGGGGGGATCATTTATAAATCGTCCATTCCAAGAGGTTGCTGAGATACTCAAAAGGGTGGTCAAGACAAAATGTGCATGGGGTATGAGGGAAAAGTATACTATGAGAAGTTCATTCTTGGTTAGTACTAGTTCGGTGAAAACTTAAGCAAGCGAGGAAGTGATGCAAGAACTTGCACGGATTAACACTAATGTGGAGCTATTGATGAAGCATAATCTGGAATTAGTAACCGCTTAGCTTATCAACCTCCACGTACACCCATGTATGAGGAACCGTATTATGAGGAGGAAATATATTTTGTTACTGATCAAATTGAGGGTTTTTGGACCAACGCCCAAGGGTCCTATCACGACTATTGGCGCCAAGGTCAAGGGAACCAAGGTCAAAACTTTGGGAGAGATGACGCCTTTAGATATAACAACAGAGGAGGCTATTATGATAGGAATAGGGAACCGAATAGAGATGCTAAATAGGGTCACAGATATGGATTCAAAAATGGTCTGTATATTCTATCACACAATCGGGTTTCTAGATTTGGCTCCTCTCACACTGAGGAGATGTTTGACCGATTATTGAAGAAGGCTGAAGCACAGGATGAGACTCTAAAGGGGATGAAGTCTGACATCTCTAGCATCAACCAGAAGATTGAGTCCCACTTTGTGGCGATTAAGTAGTTGGAGCAACAGTTCGGCTAGATATCGACTCAGTTAAACCAATGACAGAAAGGTACGCTATCTAGTAACACAGTGCAAAATCCTAAGAACGAGGGATAGTGTTTGGAAATCACAATTCACAGTGAAAAGCAAACCATTGATCCTCTAATGCAATTGGATGATGGTGATGTTCAAAATGTGAGTGTTGTGAACAGGTAGACTGAGACTGGAGATGATCATGCAGAGAATGAGGAAACCAATGCAGTGCCAAAATAGTTGAGAGCTATTTCTCATCCTCCTCCTTCCTTCCCTCAAAGATTAAAGAAAAAGGAGGAGGAAGGTAAGTTCAAACACTTTCTCTCTATGTTAAAGAAGCTCTCTATAAACATCCCGTTGGTTAAAGCACTGGAGAAGATGCCCAGGTATGCCAAGTTTATGAAAGATCTGGTTACAAGGAAATGTACTATGAGTCAGGTGCTCTCACAAAATCTCCAACCTTATAGTATGATTTCAACTAGGTCCTTGGTACAAAAACTAGAATACCTAGGAGAATTCACCATTCCTTGCACCACAGGTGATGTGGAGTTTGCGAGGGCATTGTGTGATCTCGGTGCCAACATACATTTGATGCCCCTTGTGATCTTCAATGAACTTTGTCTGGCAACCCCTACCCTGACCAGCATGTCATTGTTGATAGCTGACCGCATGGTGAAGAAACCAGTGGGGATACTGTATCATGTCCTCGTCAATATGGACAAATTAATATTCCCCATAAACTTTGTGATCCTAGATTGCGAGGTCAACTTTGAAGTCCCAATCATCTTGGGAAGACCTTTCCTAGCTACTAGGCGAGCCCTGGTGGACATGGAATCAGGCAAACTCAAGTTTAGATTGAACGATGAAGAAGTCATCTTTAATGTCTATCACTCAATGAAGCAACCAGATGAGATAAAGATGGAGGTTTGGGACATTGATGAAGTTTGAGTAATCAAGTGGGCTAAGTTATGCCGTGACACTAAATCAAGCGCTACTTGGGAGGCAACCCAAGAGGAGTGAGGCGCTTAGGCGCCCAGGTATGTTCGTTTGACCCCAGTTCCTTATTTTTGATATGTTGTGTGCATTGGGGATAATGCAAAACCTTTTCAATGGAGTGTGGGTAGTTATAGGCTTTAGTAAAGTCTAAGTAGCGTTGGCCTATAACTATCCCAATTTTTGATCCAACGAGTTTTCTTGCCTGTGTTCTTTTTCCCTGTGGATATTTATTTTCTATTGAACCAACATGTTTAAGATATTTAGGTAGTATTAGTAGCATACAATACCTATATCTATGGTATAGTTATGTTTTTGTTGAAAAATAATACCCACCAAATTTTTGATTAGTTAGTCTTGATAGATCATGCATGATTAATTGTTTGACAGTGCTTATTCTGATAAGTTAGGCTAAATTGTGATAAAAGCATGATCTGAATAGTCCGTGTTAACATGTATGCAGTACCATGTGCGAGTGAGCTTAAATTGCATGATTCATATATTGTCTTTCAATTCAAAACTTGCCCTGTTACTTTGACTTAGACTGTAGGTTAGGAAAGGATCTTAGGTCATTGTTCTTAATAGTCCACTTAGCCTAAATAACTGACCAAATGTATTGTATACCCTTTGATTCCTGTCTTTGGGCTTTGCATAGACTTCTTTCTTTGTAAATACCCAATTAACTTTGCCTTGATAAATGATAAGTCATAAACTTGACCCTTGTCTTTCCTTGAACATTGTGCACCTCAGCTGAAGCAAAAAACTTAAGTTGAGGGTGGCTACCAAAAGTGGCCCTTGTTCTGAGGATGGATATTGTGCACCTCAACTCCGCCAAAAGCCTAAGTTGAGGGTGCCTGATTATATGAAAATCATGCAAAGTGGAGGAAACTAGTGATACAGAAAAATAGGTGGAAAATGTGCTAAAGGGTGCAAGAAAAAAAATAAAAAAATGCCTAATCAGTGTGCTAAGAAGGAAAAGACTTTGAAAAAAAATAAAGGCATTGTGCAGAATGAGAACAAAGCAACCTAGAAAAGCTTAGAAAAGGGAGAAAAAGAGGAATGAGAAAAAGATAGGTTGGTAGGGCAAAATTGTAGAAAACACAGTGTCAAGGAGGGTCATTAGTCACTATATTCCTAAAATATCCCACCAAAGCCCCTTCAGCCTACGTCACAAGCCTAGATAATCCTAAAGTGATCCTAGTCTAACTAGTAAAAGGCATTAGTCATGAGTATCGGGGTAAGCCTATGGTATTAGTCACAATATTTGAATATCATTTGTGAGAGTGAGTGTTGTAGTATTGTCCCAAGTCTTGAATTTGAAAATATCATCCGGAATGAGAAATAAGACTTATTGTTTGAGAGCATTTGCATTGCATTGTTGATATCTGACTAAGTCAGTGATTGTTGTAATTTATGGTTGCGTAACTTATTATAGTTTCACTGTTAGATGCATTGGTCTGCATTAGTTTGTCGGATAGCTATTTGATATGTATTTGAAAAGAGGTGTGGGTGTCTGTGTTTGATCTTGATAAAGTGTGTGCCATAGGTTGAGGTTTGTGTGTCTTTGTACTGCTTATATAGATTGATTTCGTCACTTGAGGACAAACAATAAATTTAAGTTGAAGGTGTTGATGTGCAGCCAAAATGCAACACTTTTGATGCTTAAAACTTGGAATTATATGTGTTCTCAAAGAGATATTAGTAGATTTGATGTGTTTTTATGTTTGTTTTTCATGATTTTAGTGTTGGCATAGTTTTTGGGAAAGGTGTGCTAAAGCAGTAAATTTTGGTGATCCACGGAACCCTTTACGGGTCACAAATATATTCACGGGCTGCAAATGGGGTCTCATAGAAATTTCTAGTGAGGGGTGAATCTTTGAGTTAAATTGTACGAATGAAGCAGATAAGTCGTAGACCAATCCACGAGTCGTAGAGTGTGGTCGTGCCCTGATAATTAGAAAATTGAGAAGTTCTGAAAAGTCATAAGATGAAACCCCCCACAAACCATAGAATCTTACACGACCCATAGAAAGGTCTCGTAGAAGTAGTCTCTATAATCCAGTTGTAGTCTACGAAACCCTGACATTTGAGCCATAGATTGATGCATAAGCCGTGAACCTGCCCGTAGAGTGTACCGACATAGTTTTTTTATTCTATTTTGGTTTTGTATTTTACACATTATAAATAGGTTTTTAGGTTATGTTTCATTATGTTACCAGGAGTCACAACGTTTGAACAAGGTTTTAGAGGATACACTTAGAACTTTTCATATTTTGAGAGAAAAAATATTATTGTGTGTTCTTAATTTGACCTTGTGATTCTAATTGAAGAGTTGGATTTCATATTCTTAGATTCATCTGTGTAAGTGCTCAATTATGCTACTCTATTTCATAATTCTTGCATTTATACTGATCATGTATAGTTAAATCCACAACTAGGGTTGTGGGAACCTTGAGAAACGAACAAGGTAAAATCGAATATTATGTAATTCTTAGAAGGTGTGTTAGGTTGTATTAATTAATCCTCTTCACTTTGACTGCTTTCTAACAGAGGCCTATGTTAGAATTCTCCTAGTGTTACTTGCCGGATCAAGGAAGTAATAAATAGGAAAAAGGATAATTAATAGGATTCGATTGAGATGTTCTCGTCTAATCAACCAAACTTGATAAAGGGGAGGTTGTACTGGATCAAAAGTAAGGGTTAGTAATGTCATATCATGGAGACAAATCAAGTTCCGTGATGAAATTTAGCAATTCGCTGGATCAAAGGTTTAGGTAAACCTAGCTTACTATCCTACACCTACACACTGAAAAATGTTGCATTTATCCAATAATACTAAGTTAGAGATTCATGGGGAACACATTACCCTTGATATCTCTTCTACTGATTTCTTATCACCTGTATTAGTTTAGTTTAGTTAATTTTACTTTGCAGAAACCCTGCTTTTCTTAGGAGATAAGTAGGTTAATCATCCCGTCTTAAATTGAATTAATTCTTGAGTTTATCATATTCCCTGAGAGATCGACCCTAACCTCGGTTTAGTTATCTACTTGACAACGACTACTTTACCTAAAATATAAGGTGTGGCTTGAGCGACATCAATGCTTTTCAGATTTTGAATAAAGTTGAAGGGTTGGATGAAATACTAAAGGGGATGCAAATGAATTTCTCCTCGCTAAATGAAATGGTTTCCTTCCTCTATGTAAATTAAATCCTTTGAAGAACAAATGAGCAAGCTTACCATGTAATTTGATTCAAAGAGTGAAAGCATTCCATGTCTAGCAATCACTACATGAGATGGTAAAATGGTAGGAAGTGATATAATGACTATTGTGGAAGCAAGCACTAGCAAGAGGAAGTGAGTGACAGTTCGACATGATGAGTCCTCATAGGAAAGCAATCACTGGTGTGCCTAGTGAATCAATGGAGACGCTAAGCCAAAACGCTAGTGATAAGATGAATAAAACATCAGAGGAGTTTATTTCCCCTCCGACACCACCTAAATCACTCCACATAGTCAAACCACCATTCCCTTAAAGGCTCAAAAGAAAGAATGGGGATGTCAAATTTCAAAAGTTCCTTTCAGCTTTCAAGACTCTCTCTATCAACATTTCTTTAATTGAAGTGTTGTTAGAAATGTTTGGATATGCAAAATTTATGAAGGAGTTGATCACCAAGAAGAGAGGTTTAGATGACAATATTGTTGAAGTTTCTCATGCCATTCACTATTTATAAGTGCCTTAGCTTAGGTAAACCTTCACTTACAACCATGTGTCTCCTCATGGCTGATCGTACGATGAAACGTCCACTAGGTATTATTTATGATGTATTATAAGGGCGCAAAAGTTTATAATTCCAGCAGACTTTGTGATTCTAGATTGTGAGGTTGATGTGGATTTGCCAATGATACTTGGTAGGCCATTCTTGGATGTATGTAAGACATTGGTTGATGTAGAAAGTGGAGATTTAAAATTTAGGGTAAATGATGACGAGGTTGTATTCAATGTTTGCAAAGTAATGAAGAAGCCTAATAACCTCCAAGTGATTTCCATCATTGATGTTGTTGATGATGTCGTGGAGAGCATATACAATCTATTTAGCATGAATGGAGAATCTTTAGCTGTAGTACTATTGGATTATGATGAGGATGATATAGATGATTATGATGAAGTTATTACCTCTTTGATGAGGACGAGTTTTTGTCCAAGAGCTCCGTCCAAGCTTGATATCGATTTGAAGAACTGGGAAACTCCACCTGTAAAATCATCCATCAATGCACCCCTTACTCTTGAATTGAAGGAATTCCCCTTTAATCTCAAGTATGTATCTACATCATGCTTAGCCTTAACATTGACCACTAAGGAAGAATGGATCCACCTTGCACAAAGATGTCACCATTGTCGGATTC
>JBCEWC010020094.1:0-11092 GCA_038996855.1 Solanum aculeatissimum
AAAGGGGCTTAGGGAAATGTTAAATCACGAAAATACCATTAATAAAATGCAACTTTCCAAAACTAAGCAATGTCAAATGGTGCTACAGTGCCCTTCAAACAGTGAATGGCCCGTCAACCCTGCCGTCAAACCTTCCTTAGCCAATTATTTCAACGCGAACTTTCGGAGGACTTTCTGTTACACTTCACGAAGCACTTGACGACCATCTAAGGTGTAACTAGCCATGTAAGGTCCTGTCAGCCCATACTTATCCTAAATAATATCAGCATTGGCTTGGCCAAGCTACTGCCTCACTTCATGAGGCAGGACACGAGCCGTTTGGGTCCAAACGGATCGTCCAAGGTTCCGTTGACTTAGACTTGGCTTAGGGGTGGTTCCAGGACACCTATAGCTCACTGGAACACTTGAAGAGACCCCATACGAGCCGTTCAATGTTTCACGGCCCGTGGCCCCTTCCTTGGCTACTTTTCTGAGCCTATCTCCAATGGCTTTCAAATTTCAGACAGTCTCACTATTTGGGCCATATCTCCCTCATCCGAACTCCAAGTGGAGTGAAACCAGTTGTGTTTAAAAGATAACTCAAAGAGATTCAATTTGATATGTAGCATCACATATGGTTCATCCGACATCTAACGTTATGACAGTTTGAAGTACACTACCGAAACTGTCCCTCTAGGCCACTTACTAGCTCAATTTGCATTCGGCCACTTAAACTCAACCCGTGTGTACCAAAACTTAACCATGGCTAGTAGTACACTATATAATACTAATCATAAGGAGATGTCAAGAAATTTTGGGTTGTTACATCATTAATGCTTAATTAGTAATTTTAATTACCCCTAGGGCCATTTTAGTCTTTCTAAAGTCTCCTAAAACCCCTAAAGTTAACCCTAATCCATTTTAATTCATTCAAGCCCTCAATTCATCTCCCAAATTCTCTCAATTTTCTCTCATCCATCATTGAAGAACAAGCTTGAAATTGGAAAAAAATCAAGTCTTCACCAGAATCTTCTTGTTAAATTCAAGGTATGCGGGTTTGATTCATGGT
This sequence comes from Solanum aculeatissimum, assembly GCA_038996855.1. Taxonomy (NCBI): domain Eukaryota; kingdom Viridiplantae; phylum Streptophyta; class Magnoliopsida; order Solanales; family Solanaceae; genus Solanum; species Solanum aculeatissimum. Next base: position 1,049 of record JBCEWC010020094.1, read on the forward strand.
TTCTCTTTCAACCATGAAGACCCAAGATCTTTTTCTCAATTTTTGATAAATTATGATTTCTCTTGAAATGGGTCTTTTGAATTAAGAATGATTTAATGCAATTGAAGTATGGGTTGTTCTTATTTAATGATTTCATGGTGAAGTAAGCCCCTATATGATGAATTACCTTAGTTTAAGATGGTACAAGTATACATGTCCCCTTACTATTTAATTATTTCATGGATAATGTTAAATTGAGGTTTAATTGTTGATATAACTATCAATTTCTCATGGATTCTTCTTGATTTGGATTTAAATTATGGATTCTAGTATCCATGCTATTCTCATCATCAATCATGGCATTTTCATGCTTGACCATGGATTTCAAGAAAGTTATGATGTGGGCTAAGTCCTAAATATGTTTATGACTATGATTTTGAACAAGTATCGGTTATGACAAGAATGTGATCACATAATGTCTATGATATGGTTATTTGAGAAACCATGGGTGTTTACACCAGTATGATATGATATGATATGATATGACAAGTATGGAGCTACTTTTATGCATAAAGTTTGACATGAAAGTGTATTTGGCTTTTTAGCCCAATGAAGCATGATTATGAAATGTGTTTGACCTTTGGTCACATATGTATGAAAGAAAAGCAAGTGATTTGGCCTTTAAGCCTAACTATGCATGTCCATAAAGCCAAGTGTTTTTGTTCTGTTTTAAAAGCATGTATATGTATACTTATTCTCTTGGGATGACAACTTAGTACCGAAAAGGATTGGAGTTGTAAGTGGGCTATCCCCATAGGTCATACTCCTTTCCCTCAACTATGTGTTAACATAGGTATGCTACAGAAATGGGAGGCCCATAAGGTATGCTATGCTATGATATGATATGTTATGTAAATCTTTCTGAAATGACCGGGTCGTAAAGACGGTGGCCATCACACCGAAATGACCGGGTCGTAAGGTATGGTGTAGATTCTCTTTGGTAAGTAATCTTTTTTAATCCAATAAGAGGCCTCATCGGGCAAGTTCATGTTGTAGCTCACATGAGTTTGGATGTCGGTTATGGTCACATCCCCTATACTATAAGCATTACGACACTTCATGCATCATGGATTTCATAGAATCTTGGTATACTATCTTTTCCTATATTCTTCTTCTATGTATGTGCCCTTGTCATCTAGATTCGTCTTAGGCTCATGTTCATATGCATTGCATACCCGCATACTTAGTGCATTATTATGTGCTAATCCATACTCTTTGTCAACATGCTCTAACCATGTAAGGACCGAAGGTGACTTTCATCCTCCGCTAGATGGCTAATCAAGACTCTTGAAGTTATTGCTTGTGGTGAGCCCTATACTCCAAGGGCAACACCCACTTTCAGCTTTCCTTGTCTTTACTTTATGTTCCTTTACCTTATGACTTGAGGGTGAGCCATATTATATAGAGGTCCCGTCTTATCTTATGTAGAGACATTGTTGGACATATCGACTCTATTGAATGTTATGCTATGTGATACTTATAATGATATGGCTATCTATGTTAAGTGATGATATCTTATGTTATGCTTCCGTTTCCGCTTATGCTATTATGATATGATTGGCTTGGGAATGTGCTTATGTGGAAAGTCCCTAACCCTGCATGCCCCCATAGCTTGAGTCATACTTACCCGCCCCTTAGAACGTAATTGTTATGTGCTATGTGATTTATGCTTATCCTATTCCCGGTAACATCCCCATAACTTTAGTCCAAAGCCCCAAAATCTCTTTAGACTTATGTGTTATTTATTTAATATACACGCTTTCAAACTGATGATGTGTGTGATGATGCTATGATGGCTTGATTCAGGACTTCCAGGTTCTCCTTCGCTATGTCATATCTAGGCCCTACCTTTGGGTCGTGACAAAGATGGTATCAGATCTCTAGGTTTGTAAATGATCCTCGGAGTCCAATATGCCGCATCATTTAGAGTCTTGTTCATGGGTGTGATGCGCGTCATATCTATGAGCGAGAGGCTATGACGATGTTTTAGAAATTTTCTCACTTCATTGTCCCCTTATGTCGTGTTGTGTGCTGTTATGAAAGATTTCCTGAAATAGGGTGTTCTTGTTTCTCTTTCAGAAGATGCCTCCCAGAAGAGCTCCCCTTCCTAGACAGGCTCCTGTCCTTGAGGAACAAGCCCCTCGTGAGCCTGTGGAGGAGACAGTGACCCACGCTAAATTTTGGAATGTGGTTTCCATGTTGGTATAAGTGGTGGCTAATCAAGCCCGGCCAACGAATCCCATGAATGGTGGCACTCCAGCTTCTAGGGTGAGGGACTTCACCCGGATAAATCCTCTGGAGTTCTTTGGTTCAAAGGTTGATGAGGATGCCCAAGATTTCATTGATGAGCTCACAAAGGTGTTGATTGTTATGGGTGTCAGTTCTGAGGAGAGGGCTGAGTTAGTTTCATATTAGTTGAAGGATGTGGCTCAGGTGTGGTATAATCAGTGGTTAGTAGAAAGGACTGAAGATGTTAAAGTTTGATGGGAAGAGTTCAAGATGGATTTTTTGGACCATTTCTTCCATCTTGAACTTTGGGAAGCCAAGAGGATTGAATTCATCAACCTCAAGCAAGGTAGCATGTCAGTGAAGGACTATACTCTTAAGTTCACTAAGCTTTCAAAGTATACTCTTATGCTAGTAGTCGATCCCCGTACAAGAATGCACAAGTTCATTTTGTGTGCTTTCAACTTGGTGGTGAAAGAATGTCGTACTGCTATGCTCATTAGGGACATGGACATTTCTAGGCTCATAACCTATGATGAACAGATCGAGGGTGAGACGCTCAAGGAGCGAAGGGTGAATGACTCTACGAGAGCCCGATATAATGGTGGGTTCTCCAACTCTAAGGGTGGTGGTGGATTCAGTCAATTTCAACAAGGCCATGGTTCAAATATGAGGTTTTCTAACCCAAGGGTGCCTCCTCCTAAGTTACAAGTTAGGGGTAGTCCACGAATTCCCCATTGTGACCGGTGAAGGAAGAACCATATGAGTGATTGTAGGAATGCTTGGGGTGCTTGCTTTGGGTGTGGTGGCTTGGACCATAAAATTTCCAACTGTCCAAGAGGTGCAAAGAAATATCAAGCGACCCTCGGTGGTCAAGGGCAGCCGAAGGCTCAGATTGCGGGTGCTCCCAGGAACAACAGTTTTTATGCTCTTCATGCTCGACAGGAGGTAGAGGAAGCTCCCGATGTCGTGACTGGTATGTTAAGAGTCTTTAATTTTGATGTTTATGCTTTACTTGATTCGGGTTCAAATTTATATTTTATGAATCCTATGTTGGCTTTTAAATTTGGTTTGAGCCCTGAAACACTAAGGGAACCTTATTCAGTGTATACTCCCGTGGGTGAGTCTATTATTGCCTAGAAAGTGTATCGGGGTTGTCCTATTTCTGTGTTGCATAAAGTCTTCCCCGGTGATCTTGTAGAGCTTGAGATGTATGACTTTGATGTTATTCTTGGGATGGATTGGTTGCATGCCTCATATGCCACAGTTGATTGTAGAACTATGCAAGTCAAGTTCTAAGTTCCTAACAAGCCCATATTAGAATGGAAGGGTAGTGATTCTGTAGTTAGGGTTTGATTTATTTCCTACTTCAAAGCCCGGAGGATGATATACAAGGGGTGTATCTATCATATTGTAAGGGTTAGAGATGTGGAGGGTGAGACACCGACGCTTGAATCGATTCTGGTGGTTAATGAATTTCCTGATGTGTTTCCCAAAGAATTGTCTGGCATCCCTTCCGATAAAGAAGTGGATTTTGGCATAGATCTCCTTCCGGATACTTAACCTATTTCCATTCCTCCTTATCGTATGGTTTCGACCGAACTGGGACTTGTTGGAGAAGGGTTATATTAGACAAAGTATTTCACCTTGGGGTGCTCCCGTATTGTTTGTGAGGAAGAAAGATGGTTCTCTCCGAATGTGTATTGATTATCGATAGTTGAATAAGGTAACTGTCAAGAATAGGTACCTGTTGCCCAGAATTGATGACTTGTTTGATCAACTCCAAGGGGCTACTCATTTCTCTAAAAAAGACTTTCGTTCAGGTTACCACCAATTGAAGGTAAGAGAGTGTGACATCCCAAAGAAGGCGTTCCGGACTCGTTATGGGCACTTTGAGTTTGTGGTGATGTCATTTGGCTTGCCCAATGCTCCGACGGTGTTTATGGATCTCATGAATGGGGTGTTCAAACCGTTCCTTCATAATTTTGTGGTGGTCTTCATCGATGATATCCTAATTTACTCCTGGAGTGAGCAAGAGCATATGGATCACTTGCGATTGGTGCTTCAAACTTTGAGGGAGAAACAATTGTTTGCCAAATTTAGCAAGTGTGAATTTTGGCTGGGAGAAGTTGTATTCCTTGGTCACGTGGTGTCCCGTGATGGTATTAAGGTTGATCCTAAGAAAATCGAAGCGGTGAAAGATTGGCCTAGGTCGTTGACTCCATCGGATATTCGAAGTTTCCTTGGGTTGGCCGGTTATTATCAGAGGTTTGTTGAACGATTTTCTTCCGTTGCATCCCCATTGACCAAATTGACTCAGAAGAAGGCTAAGTTTGTATGGTTGAGTGAGTATGAGAAGAGCTTCCAAACCTTGAAGGATCAGCTCACGTCGGCTCCTATTTTGACCTTACCCAATGGGTTAGATGGGTTTGTGGTGTATTGTGATGCTTTGCGAATTGGGTTGGATTATGTGCTTATGCAACATGGCAAGGTGATAACTTATGCGTCAAGGCAATTGAAGGTGCATGAGCAAATTATCTGACCTATGATCTTGAATTGGCGGCGTGGTGTTTGCTCAAAATATTTGGAGACATTATCTATATGGGGTTCACGTGGATGTTTTCACCGATTACAAGAGTTTTCAATATGTGTTCACCCAAAGGGATCTTAACTTGAGGCAAAGGAGATGGTTAGAACTCCTCAAGGATTATGACATGAGTGTCCTTTACTATCCCGATAAGGCAAATATTGTGGTAAATTCCCTTAGTAGGTTATCTATGGGAAGTGTGTCCTATGTGGATGAAGGGAAGAAGGAGATAGTGAAGGATGTGCACCGGTTGGCTAGATTGAGTGTTGGGTTGGTCGACTCAGAAAATAGTGGTATTGTTGTTCAAGGAAAATCCGAGTCTTCGGTGGTGATTGAATTCAAAGTAAAGCAAGACCTAGATCCTTCCTTGGTGAAGTTAAAGAAATTGGTTGCCGAAGGACAAAGATTGAGGTTTTTTTCCAAGGGGGAGATGGTGTGCTACGGTACCAAAGTTGATTGTGTGTTCTAGATGTTGACAGCCTAAAGGAGGTTATCATGAGTGAAGCTCATAATTCCTAATATTCTATTCATCCAGGATCCACTAAGATGCATCGAGATTTGAGGGAGTTGTATTGGTGTCATAGCATAAAGAAAGATATAGCCAAATTTGTGTCGGAATGTTTGAATTGCCAACAAGTGAAAGTTGAACATCAAAGGCCCGGTGGCTTGCCCAAGATATTGAGATTCCTACTTGGAAGTAGGAAGATGTGAATATGGACTTCCTAGTTGGGTTGACCCGTACTCGAAAACAATTTGACTCAATATGGGTTGTTGTTGACCGAATGACTAAGTCGGCTCATTTCTTACCGGTTAAGACTAGTTATAGTTCTGAGGATTATGCTAAAATGTACATTCGGGAATTGGTGAGGTGGCATGGTATACCAAGGTCATTTATATCGGATTGTGGTACTCCATTCACTTCTCACTTTTGGAGGTCATTTCAAAAGGGACTTGGTACTAAGATCAAATTAAGCACGACTTTTCATCCCCAAACCGATGGACAAGCCGAGAGGACAATTCAAACCTTGGAGGATATGTTAAGGGCTTGTGTGTTGGAGTTCAAGGGAAATTGGGATGATCATCTACCGCTTATTGAGTTTGCCTATAATAACAGTTTCCATTCTAACATTAGTATGACTCCGTTCAAATCTTTGTATGGTAGAAGGTGTAGATCCCTGGTGGGTTGGTTTGAGATAGGTGAGGCGGCATTGTTAGTTGGTTTGAGATAGGTGAGGCGGCATTGTTAGTCCCAGACTTGGTGGTTGAGGCCATAGAGAAGGTGAAGTTGATTAGGGAGAGATTGAGGATAGCTCAAAGTCTCCAAAAGTCCTATTCAGATGTTAGGAAGAGGGATCTTGAATTCCATGTTGGTGATTGGATTTATGTGAATGTATCTCCTATGAAAGGCATCATGCAATTTGGTAAAAAGGGAAAGTTGAGCCCTCGGTAAATCGGACCATATGAGGTTGTTAAGCGGATTGGCAATGTGGCTTATAGGCTGGATTTGCCTCCGGAGGTGAGCTCTATTCATCCGGTGTTCCATATTTCGATGTTGAGAAAATTGGTTGGTGACCCTATGTAATTGCACCTTTGGAGGGTGTGACGGTTGAGGAGAATTTGACTTATGAAGAGGTACAAGTTGAAATTTTGGATAGGCAAGTTAAATGGCTTCACAACAAGGAGGTGGCTTCAGTTAAGGTGCTTTGGAGGAACCAACAAGTGGAGAGTGCTACATGGGAAGCGGAGGCGGACATGATGGAGTGATACCCCCATCTTTTTCAATCTACTCAAGCCTAAGGTACTAGGTTCTATCTTTTCTAATGGTCCTAATTTTTTAAATTCTTGAGTTTCATGACATTTCATGCATACATGAGCATGAAAATGATTTAGATGATGTTTTGACATGAGTTTTGAATGGCTTTGAAAATGATGCATATTCCATTATAAGTTTTAATGAAAATATTTCTTGCTTGATTAATTTTCTTAAATCGTGGTCTAGCTCATTTGAGGACGAATGTTCCCAAGGGAGAGATGATGTAATGACCTGAATTTTTTTTAACTTCATACTAGTGGATTAAGGTCCATTTTGAACTTGTTATGGCTGTGTAGTGATGATCAGGAGTTCTATTTAAGTGGTTTTATGTAAAGGAATCGTGTTGGAAGAGTTTTGTATGAAACCGTGGAGGAGGACTGACTTTGAATGACTATATCTCTTGGTAAGAGATGAACTGTGTGGAGTATGACCTATCAAAACGAATCTCTTCAAGTTATTTTCACAACGCTATTAGTTTCACTCAAATTGGAGTTCGTATGTGAAAGTTATGACTATTTCAGGGGGACTGCCCATGGCCTAAGGTGTTATGGAAAGGGAGAGCCTAAGTGGCTAAGGCAGGGCCATATGGGAGGGGCCACAAGCCGTATGTAGGCTCATGACCCGTGAAGGGCCTCCGTGGATTGATCCAGTAAGTCCCAGGGGAGTTGGGCCAAGGCCTCGGACCAAGTGAAGCTCCACGGACCACTTCACGGTCAGTGTGATGCCTCAGAGTCCGTGAGGTCCCTCTGTGGTGTGGTCCAAAAACTACTCAGACCCCAGGGCCAAGTGAGGCTCCACGGACCAGCGTACGGTTCGTGTGTAGCTTCACGGATCGTGAGTCCTATCGTGAAGTGGTCCAGAAAGTCTTTTAAGATTTCAAGTCAAGGCGTGAACCAAGTGATGTCATACGGTAGGGTTCATAGTCCGTGAACCACTACTCGAACTGTGTGGATGCTTCCGTCGGCAACTGTTTCAATTAATTTTTCCATTACATTAATGGTTAATTGGTAATTTTAATTACCCCTAGGGTCATTTTGGCCTTTCTAAAGTCTCCTAAAACACCTAAATTCAACCCTAATCCATTTTAATTCATTCAATCCCTCAATTCATCTCCCAAATTCTCTCAATTTTCTCTCATCCACCATTGAAGACCAAGCTTGAAATTGAGGAAAATTCATGTCTTCACTAGAATCTTCTTAATCTTCTTGTTAAATTCAAGGTATGTGGATTTGGTTCATGGTTTCTCTTTCAACCATGAAGACCCAAGATCTTTTTCTCAATTTTTGATAAATTATGATTTCTCTTGAAATGGGTCTTTTGAATTAAGAATGATTTAATGCAATTGAAGTGTGAGTTGTTCTTATTTAATGATTTCATGGTTAAGTAAGCCCCTATATGATGAATTACCTTGGTTTAAGATGGTACAAGTATGCATGTCCCCTTACTATTTAATTTATGCATGGGTAATGTTAAATTGAGGTTTAATTGTTGATATAACTATAAATTTCTCATGGATTCTTCTTGATTTGGATTTAAATTATGGATTCTAATACCCATGCTATTCTCATCATCAATCATGGCATTTGCATGCATGAACATGGATTTCAAGAAAGTTATGATGTGGGCTAAGTCCCAAATATGTTTATGACCATGATTTTGAACAAGTATGGGTTATGACTAGAATGTGATCATATAATGTCTATGATATGACACTTTGAGAAATCATTGGTGTTTACACCAATATGATATGATATGACAAGTATGGGGCTAATCTTATGCATGAAGTTTGACATGAAAGTGTATTTGGCTTTTTAGCCCAATGAAGCATGATTATGAAATGTGTTTGATCTTTGGTCACGTATGCATGAAAGTAAAGCAAGTGATTTGACCTTTAAGCCTAACTATGCATGTCCATGAAGTCAAGTGTTTCCGTTCCATTTTAAAGGCATGTATATGTATACGTATTCTTGTGGGATGATGACTTAGCACCCAAAAGGATTGGAGTAGTAAGTGGGCTATCCCCAAGGGTCATACTCCTTTCCCTCAACTATGTGCCAACATAGGTATGCTACCGAAATAGGAGGTCTGTATGGTATGCTATGATATGATATATTATTTAAATCCTTTTGAAATGATTGGATCGTAAGAAAGGTGGTCATCACACCGAAATGATCGGGTCATGAGGTGTGGTGGTGTAACGACCCAAAAATTTTCAAAACATCTTATGTTTGATCTTGTATGATGTTATACTAGTCATGGTTGAATTTTGATAGCTACGGGTTGAGTTTAAGTGGCCGAAACCAAAACGGACCTTTTGGTGGCCTAGAGAGGCCGTTTGGGCAATGTACTTTGAGAAATCATAACTTTTGGTACGAGATTAAATGTGTGGGCTACTACATAACATATTGAATCTCTTTGAGTTATCTTCGCAACGCAACTGGTTTCACTCAATTCTAAGTTCGTATGAGGAAGTTATGATCAAAACAGTGAGACTGTCCGTAATTCGGAGGACGCTGGAAATAGGCTATGGAAATGGCCCAAGGATAGGACCACGGACCGTGTGAATGTCCACGGTCCGTGTGGTGATCTAGTGGGTTCAAGGTGGTCAGGTTCCAACCCCTAGACCAAGTTAAGTCCCACGGACCAATTCTGACGTTGCCCGTTCCAAGTCGATGTCAAACGCCACACCTCTATAGTGGTATTGCTATTTATTGTCACTACCTCCCCGTGTCAGGATTGGATAATTTGCGCGCCTGCTGCCTTTCTTGGATGTGGTAGCCATTTCTTAGGCTCCCTCTCCGGAATCAAACCCTAATCAACCAGAGGTTTGTCGTGCCCCGGAGTGCATTTCTAATGCCTAAGACATGCCGAGGACCACGTCGTGCCCACCGACGAGGGACCGTGAAGTGGGGCAGTGTGTGGCCAAGGTTGTGGGCCTGGTCTCTAGTCCAAGTGTGGCTCCATAGACCAGTACACGGTCCGTGTGAAGCCACACGGCCCGTGACACCCTTCCGTGAAGTGATCCAGAAAGTCCCTGAAGAAGAGACCAAGGCATGGTACACGGACAGGTACACGGTCCATGTACCACTGGAAAAACACCTGCTATCAATCGTGAGACACTGTGTACAGTTAATTAGTCCATTTCATTAATGGTTAATTCATAATTTAATTAATTCCTAGGCCCCATTTAGGCTTTCTAAGGTCCCCTAAACCCCCTTAACCTAACCCTAAACCCTTTTCATCAATTCTAAGGCTCTTCATTACAATTTGAAATTTCCTAAATCCTCTTGACCTCCATTGAAGAAAGCTTGAAGAAATTTGGGGAAGATCATCCTTGTTGTGAAATTCTTCAATTCCTTTGGTCAATTGTAAGGTATGT
>JBCEWC010020095.1:0-11091 GCA_038996855.1 Solanum aculeatissimum
TTCTTGACTTGAGGGTGAGCCTCAAGCTTGTCGAGGCCCCGCTCTTCTATGTAGAGGCATGTTTGGACAAATCTTACACTTGTACGTTTAACTTGTGTGTTGGATATTTGGCTATGTAATATGATGCTACTTCCGCTTGGTTTATGATTTTTTCTCATGATATGGTAATGGCTCATGTTTCTATGTTATTATAATGACTTGTATGTTGAGCAGGATGTGTGTGACTATGTGCTATATGCAAGCATGTTTATTCCTCTCCCGTATTGTCCCCATAGCTTGTATCCCAAGTCCCTAAATCTCTAGAGCTTATGTGCTACATGCTTTAGCTTCTGCGTTTCCGAACCGATGATGAGTGTAATGATGCTATGATTCCTTGATCGAGGGTCCTCGGGTCCTCTTTCACCATCTCATATCTAGGTCTCTATCCGGGTCGTGACATCTACTCCTTCATATTTGAAAAGGGTGGTGTTCCCGTAAGGTCTCTATCATATGTTAACTGAAAAGGGTGATGTTCTCATAAGGTGATTATGAGGCATTCTCTAAAAAGGGTGGTGTTTCTGTAAGGTGAATATTTGGTTTACCTTGGCAAAGTAAAACACTCCATGTCTGATATGGAGAGAACATCAAAATTTCAAGCAGTAGCTCACTTGGTCTTACATGTCGGTTATGGTCCCTTCCCATCTATGTATGAAATGATATGTGATTTGGTGGCTCCTCATGTACATTTTGGTTAAGGCATTGTGCACTCATGATATATTGAGCGGATATCCATTGATTATGATTATGCATATTGCTAATTATGGCTTATGTTCTTTGTTGCATTGCATCCCGCATACTTAGTACATTTGACATACTAACGTATACTTTTTTCCTACATGATCTAACCATGTAGGAACCAAAGCTCCCATCCATCATCTCCTCCTCCACGTGGCTAATCGATTCGGTGAAGACTTGCTATTTGTTAGTCCTCCTAGTTTGGGGATAACATCCATTTAATTTCATGCTTTTATCTAGACTACTCTATTTTTGGATACTATCTTTTTTAAGGTGAGCCCAGGAGATGTCTTTTCCCCCGTTCCATTTGTATTTAGAGGTGTTGTTGGATACATGGTTCGTATATTATGAGCTTGACTCTTATTATGTCTACATATCATTGGAGGTTTCCCCTTAGTTTTGTTTTTCTCCTATGTGATGAATGTTTGTTATGTTGATGCGATGGAAGTCCCAAGTCCTTAAATGCCCCCATAGTATGAGTCATACTTACCCTCCTCTTAGACTTATTTATTGTGTGTTCCATGCTAATCTTCTTCCCTGCAACATCCCCGTAGCGTGAGTCCAAATTCCTGCTCTCCCTTAGAAATTATTAGCTACTAAATGGTTGTTTATTTATGCTTCCGCAAATCAAGGATATGTCATGTATGCTTAAGAGGTTTGTTTGGGGTTCCTTGGGTTCCCCATTCGTCGTGTCACGTCTGGATCCTAGGCTTAGGGCGTGACAATATGGGTTACTTTTAAATGATGATTTAAGTATGAACCAAGTCTTATTCCAATTATTTATATGATTTTCATGAATTATGAACTTGCATGTCCCTTTAAACTATGATTTCATGCATGGGTAATCTTAATTATGATTCAAATAGTTATTTCTTCATGGATTATGCATGTTTTTATCTTATTATCATATTTTAGGTATGAATTTTATGTACCCATGCTTTATTCTCAATTCTCATATCATGAGCATGCATGAACAAGGCTTTTCATGAGGTTTTAATAATGATTTGGTTACTATTTATGATTATGAACATGATTTCAAGGAAAGTATGATTATGACATGATTATGCACTATGATGTCTATGATTTGTCTTTAAGCACTCATGGGTGTGCATACATCATCATAAACAAATTATGAATAAGCATACCTATGTATGTAAACATGTTTTGAATTATGATTTGGCTTTTAGCCCAAGTATGCATGATGTTAACTATAAAATGATTTACTATCATCTTATCACAAGTATAATCTTATGCATGTATATACTGAGTAATTTGTGGATGATGACTTGTACCAAATGGATACGTGAGGACTCCTTATGGGAGGTTATGTGGTTACTCTTGGACTTCCTATGGGAGGTTATGCGGTTAATCTTGGACTCCTTATGGGAAGTTATGTTGGCTACTCTTGGACTCACTAAGTTAGGTTATGTTATCCACTATGTGAGGCTATGTTTCATTTTATGCCAAACATGGTGATCCTCACATATGTTTATGTATTATGGTATTCATGCATCATGGTATCTTATGGCATATTGATATAACTATCTCTTATATATGTGTGTGTGTATATATATATGTATATGTATATATATGTGTGTGTATATATATGATATATGTATATGTATATATAAGTTTGTTCATCTAACACTGAAATACAAGTTTCTAATATGATTTCATTATATTGCATGCCCGCATACTTAGTACATTCAAATGTACTAATATGTACTCAATGCCTATATTATATCACAATTATATCACAATGCAGGTGATCTCATCATCCATCATTGTGGCTACATCTAGATACCTTGACGATCCAGATTGGGTGGATCCTCATACATCGAGGACAAGACCTTCTATATTTTCTTTCATATTTGTTATGTACTAGAGATAAATTTTCTTTATGTCCAAGGTGAGCCAGGGTCCGTCTGAGCCTCCTTATTGTGTTATGCGTTAGAGGCATATATTGGACCTACATATGTATTTCATTTTCCAGACTTGTATACTCTTATGCTATGGCCTTTCTTATAGTATGAGATTATGATAAGTGTATGCTTCCGCTTATGTATTATACCTTGATATATCTTGAATGCTTAATTGAATGTTAAGGGGTTAGTTTGGAGTCCTTCGGAGATCTCATTCACCATGTTATGGCTAGGTGCTAGGCACGAGTAATGACATAAGTGATACTGGATAAACTATTTTTGAATAAAAATGAATTTGAAACCGAGGTTAGCCAATCACTTTTTGACCCAATTCACAAGTTTATATATATCAAAGACTTTTAGGAAAAGCAAAATTATAATTGAAACTTTCAATTATTGGTTAAGGCAAAGTGAGACTTTTCTAGACTAATTATGAAGTGTTGTATTAGTAATTAATGTGCTGAATTGGGGATCCCATATAGGTGAGATGATGAGAACTTATGTGGGTACTGATACCATGTTATGGGTTGATATTGTCCAAACATGGATTCTCTATATAATCATAATTCATCTGTAATTCTTTTAAGTAGTTGATAATTCCCCTTTAAACCCCCATCTCTAATAGTAATTACTTATTTAAATTTTAATAGAAAATCATAAAGATATCTAATCACATTCTTGTTCTCGATGCAGGAGGATTCACCCAATCAGATGAATTATGATTATAGCTCTCAGATATTGGAACCCAAATAGATAATTTACTATCTAACTCATTCAGAAATATCTATTTTGCAAAACTATATAGAATTTATATGTCTCCTAAAGTCTCTTAGTCCAATCAAAATAATATCATTCTAAATCCTTGTCGACACTTAGGTGTCGAATTAATTTGTTCATTCATCAAATGGCTCAGGTTAGCTATCATATCTCTAGCTCAAGCTATTAGATGAAGGTTAGTAGCTCTAAATTCCTATTAATAATTTTTTTCTCTAATCTTAACTTATTTTTGTCAAGCAGTTTAGAATATGGACTTATTCTGAATATTTGCAATCATTACAAAATTAGTCTTTACAAAATAATTTTCATAAACAATGATCACCCATTCATGAGAAGATTTTAACGTAAATAATCTATTATCATCATTCATATTCTAAGTTTCATAACCCTAGTTATGAGTTTAACTACATATACTTAGTTGTAGACCATTATTAATATAATTTAAAACTGCTAAAGAACATTAATGTAAAAGGAAGTAACAACACCTTTAATCAATGTAGCTCTTGTCAGAGAATCTTATCATTTCATAATAATCATCTAAGAAAACTATAATTAAACCCTAAAACTAAGAATAATAAATCTTCTATGTTATTAGTAATCCCTAAGAATAATGTGTTATCTTTGGAAATAATTCGTAACTCTAAAAATATCATCTTAATGACATATTTATAATAATAGGATCTAAATTTTATTCTCGATTGAACTCTAATTTGACTGGGTCAACTGTAGTTCGATATATAGGTGGGTCACAGTGCTAGGATCTCATGGCTTAAAGGGTCATGATGTAGGTTCATGTCGAACTCTTATTTCTTTTTATGTGCATCGCAGGCTCATTGCAAGAATTTTTAGTCACTGAATTTTAGTTCTCAATGTGCACAGAGTGGGGTCCAATGCATGGAAAGCTCCTTCGCATCGCAGACTTTATTTCTAGAACTTTTTCAGTTGTGTTTTAGTTCAAGATATTTTACTTTGTATTTCAATCCATCTTTTGGGTCTATCCTTGTTGTTTTGGTATGAAATCAACCTAATCATATCTACTAGTTCATCACAGCAAATACATGCTAAACAATGAATACTCATAAGATTACGCTAAACTTAGCTAAGTCACGGATAAAATATGATGATTGAATGCAGAGCTACACTCAAATCCTGAAAAAGAAGTTGAATATTAATTGTTTGACCGATTTATGACCTCGATGTGTGTTAGAATGTTTACAATAAATTTTAAAGTGATAGAAAATAAATTGAAATCAAAAATAAAATATAAAAAACATAATTGTATTCATAAACAATGTGGATATAAATTTGTTGCTCTCTTGATTCTTCTCTCTTTAGATTCCTTTGTGATTTGAGGGCCATTATTTAAGTATTTCTCGAACATAGAAAGATTTTGACCTCCTAAGGCCTAATTTTGATCTCTTTCTGAATATCTCTAAAATTTATAGGATATTCGAGATGCTTTATCAAGGGAATGTAATACCTTTTATATAGTCATGAATCAGGGATTAGGGGTGACACCCCATAACTGTATCCTCGCATGTACCTATGTTGTGAGACTGATTCTTACATATGAGAAGTGTATTAGGGTCATAAGAGACTTCTAACACTTAGAAGAGTTCAAAACCTTCCTATAAATTGAGTTTATAGTGATAGATTATGAAAGGATCAACTTTAAATGATTGTAACTCTTAGCACACAAAGAATTAGGTGGCTAATAACCTATCAAATGAAAGCTTTTTTAAATAGCTTTCTAACGCAACTGGTTTAACCTCATTTAGAGTTTAGAGTCAAAGGTTATTATCGTTTTACTGAACACTGCAAAAGTAGAATGGTTCCATGAAACCATATACGGGTCGTTGACTGAAGTACAACCAGTAAAGTGAGGTTTCATGGAAAGGTACAGAAAGTCAAATTTTAGCCCCAGACTTCACGAATCCATCTACGGATCATAAAGTCTTTTACGGGTCATGGATAGGTCTCGTGAAAAGCTCCAATAACCTCAAAAATGTGCTCAAAAGTTCACGGAAGAGACCCACAAGTCGTGAAATGTTTCACGGGCCGTAAAAGGTCTCGTGGATGACTTATTTCAGCTTTTTCTAAGGGTTATTTTGGTTTTTTCCCAGCCTTTTAAGGTCTAGACTTTATTTTTTATAAGTAAATAAAGTCCTAAAACATATCTAATCAGTAACATTACGCTAAATCATCCTCACCAAACGTTGAACAAGATTTCAAAAGAGAAAAGGCTAGGGTTTGAAGAGAGAACTTGAGAATTCTTCCAAGCTACTCCAAGATTCAAACTTCCAGGTGTGTAAGGCTAACTAAAATATAGATTTTGTTCTTCCATGTGCCCCATAACCTGAAGGAACTGTTGATGAATTGAGTCTTTCATGGATGTTTCTTGAAGGTTTTTCTTAAATTCTAATGTATATATATATATATATATATATGTGTATATATATAATTATATATATATATATTTGCATGAATTATAATATTTATGAATTAAATATTAGAAATTGATGATTTTACATTTATACATGAACCCTAGACTAAATTCTTATTATTTTACACATTTCATATAAATAAGCATGCATGGGTATAATTTGAGCCTGAAGAGACTATAAAATCCCTGAATGCTTTAACTTTACTTTTATTTTTCCTGGATGTTATGAGTTAGAATGATGTATGATAGGGTCTCTAAAAGTCAAAAGATGAACCTTAAAAGAATGTAACCAAAGAGTTGATAGCTAATGTAATGAATTGAGTTGATTAGAGTCTTTATGAGACTAATGATTGGAGTGATTGAGGAATTATGAGCACTGAGTCTTGGGAGGAGTATCTAGATCCGAGTCGAGGGAGAGTAAGTCCAACTCGAACTCCAAAACTATGCCGCCAAGCGTGGGAGAGGATTGAAACCATTGAGTTGGATGTCTCCTCTTGATAGGAGCTCATAAGTGATTGTTGTTGAATAAGAGAAACTCCCAGATAGATTCCATATCGATAGTACTCTGACTTGATTGGACTGTATTGATTGGTCATTGTCTACTCTTTATTCCTATTTTAGATAGATCTTTGACATCTTGATTGAGTATATCTGAGTTGTTGTTATCTTATCTATATTTGTTTCACTCAGCTATTTTACATATTTGTACATTCCATGTAATGACGCCTATTTGAGTCTGCATCTTTTTATGATGCAAAGACAGGTACTAATGGTCATCAGTAGGCGCTCCGTTGAGGACCTAGTTATATTCAGTTGATTTGGTGAGTCTTTCCCTACTTTTGGAGGATACTATGTTTCTTTCTAGCTTTAAGTTTAGACTTGTTTTATTTCATTTTGAGGTAGCCATGGACCTGTCATTAGCACCAGTTAGTCAGATGTTTAGAGGCTTTCTAGACTAGACTCTCGAGTTATTTTTTGATGTTATTTCCTGCTAGTGTCTTTCGCACTAGTCTTACTTAGTCAATGGACAGATTGTTTGTCCTTTAGCCTTTGATTTATCATTTCATCATTATATGTAATTGAGTATTTATTTACCATTGAGGTCTTTCACTATTAGATTATGATTGAATGAATATGATAAAGCCGAGTGGTTCGCTTGGGGTCTAGCAATAGTCTCTGAGTGCCGATCATGCCAAGGGTACCCTCCCAGGGCGTGACAAACTTGGTATCAAAACACTGAGTTCAAGTGTCCTAGGGAGTCTATGAAGCCATGTCTAGTAGAGTCTTATTTGTGGGTGTGTTGTGCACCACACTTTATAAGCAGGAGGCTATGGGGCATTAGGAAGGGTTACACTTCTTTCGGATTCTAACTCATGCTATAGAGTTAAACTTTTTGAAATTTCTCTTTTAATCCGTGCGTAACGCATTTGCAGAATTGTGACCATGCCTCTAAGAAGAGAAGTTAGAGGAAGAGGGCGCCCGATTAGACAGAATATGAACCAACTGGAGCCCCAGAATCAAGATGAACCCATAGGCTAAGTCGTGCCTGAACAACCACCTCAGTCTTACATCCCAAATGTCGAGCTTCTCCAGGCCATCCAGACTTTGGCCCAGGCTATGACAGCACCAGTTGTTAGATAGGGAGCAGGCCAACAGGATACACAAGACACATCCAGGGTTTGAGAGTTCTTAAGAATGAACCCGCTTGAGTTCACCAGCTATACGCCTAATGAGGATCCTGAGAACTATAATGATGAGCTACAAAAAGTGTTCCAGGTGGTGCATGTGACCGATGTTGATAGGGTTGAGTTGGCTTCCTACTAGCTCAAAGGTGTTGCCAAACTATAGTTTGACTAGTGGAAGAAGGGCAGAGGAGATGGTGTCCTAGTTCTGACTTAGGCTGTATTTGAGGGTGTTTTTATGGGTACATTCTTCCTGAGGGAGTTGAAAGAGGCCAAGGTGAGAGAGTTCTTGAATCTTAAATAAGGCTCTATGACAATGAAGGAGTATGACCTCAAGTTTATGCAATTGTCTTGCTATTCTCCTGAGATGGTCGCTAATATGAGAAGCAGAATGATTTTGTACGTTGATGGGTTGAACAAATGGCCACAGAAAGATGGAAGATGAGTTATGCTTATGAGTGACATGGACATAAGTAGGTTGATGATCTATCAGCAAGCTGAGGAGGAGAGACAACAAGATAGAGAGGAGATCAAGAATAAGAAGGCTAAAACATCCAGCCATAAGGTTGGGAGAAGATAAAATAGGAATAGTAGTAAGTTTCAGTCAGGGCCAGTGCCTTCACCTGCTAGTGCACCAACAACCAAAAATTGGAGTGAGCAGAAGTCTCATAACTTCAAAGCCTAGAGATCTCAGTCGTAGGCTAGTATGACTCTAGGTTCACAAGGTAAGCCGTCATGTGGCAAGTATGGAAAACTATACTTGGAGATATGCCATGAGAGAGGAGATGTGTGCTACAAGTGTGGCCAATAGGTCATTTTCAGAGAGATTATCAGAAGTGGGCTGACAAAGCTCAATCTTCTACACCGGCACCACCGACTAGAGGGAATCAAAAGGGTATTATTTCTGACACAAGTGGGGCTACAAACCATTTGCATGCCATGGGCACTCGCCAAGATTAGGAATTTGCACCAGATGTTGTGATGAGTATGATTCAAGTCTTCACCTTTGATTGTTATGCATTACTTGATCCGGGTGCCATATTATCTTTTGTACCTCTTTATGTGGCCAAGAGATTTGAGATCCTTCCTGAATGTCTTCTTGATCCCTTTGATGTTTTCACTCCTACTGGTGAGTCTATAATAGAAAAAAGGGTTTATAAGGATTGTGTAGTGTTCATCTATCATAGGGGTACTCTTGTTGATTTGATTGAGTTAGAGATGGTTGACTTCGATGTGATCCTTGACATGGATTGGCTTTATGCCTGTTATGCCTCTGTTAATTGTAGAACCCGAATTATCAAATTTTAGTTTCCAAATGAGTCTGTTATAGAGTGGAAGGGTAGTTCTGCAGTGCCTAAGGGTATGTTTATTTCCTACCTTAAGTCTAGAAAGCTAATCTCTAAAGGATGTATCTATCACCTCGTGTGAGTTAAGACTGATGATGTAGAGTCTTCACCTTTTGAGTCAGTTCCAGTTGTCAATGAGTTTCCTGATGATTTGCCTAGAGTCCCTCCTAATAGGGAGATCTACTTTGGGATTGATGTTCTCCCCGATACTCAGCCTATATCTTTTCCACCATATAGGATGGGCCTTGCTGAATTGAAGGAATTGAAAGAGCAGCTAAAAGATCTATTAGACAAGGGTTTATTAGACCGAGTATTTCTACTTGGGGTGCTCCTGTCCTATTCGTATGGAAGAAGGATGGGACCCTTATAATGTGTATTGATTATAGGCAACTGAACAAGGTCACCATAAAGAATAAATATCCTTTCCCAAGGATCAATGATTTGTTTGACCAACTTCAGGGTGCCACTATTTTCTCCAAGATAGACCTCAGATCAGGTTATCACCAGTTGAAAGTGAGGAAATGTGACATCCCAAAGATGGATTTTCGAACCCGATATGGTCACTTTGAATTTCTAGTAATGTCTTTTGGGTTGACAAATGCACCTGTAGCCTTCATGGATTTGATGAACCGGGTATTCAGACAGTACCTTGATAAGTTCGTAATTGTATTTATTGATGATATTTTGGTATATTATAAAGATGAGGGGAATGCAAATCACCTTAAAATTGCTTTGCAGACGCTCAAGGATAATGAGTTATATGCAAAGTTTTTGAAGTGTGAATTTTGGCTCAAATATGTGGCATTCCTTGGCCATGTGGTTTCAGGCAATAGTATATGAGTTGTAACAACCCGAAAATTTCCTAAACTCCTTATGGTTGATCTTGTATGATTTTATACTAGTCATGATTGAAATGTTGTAGCCACGGGTTGAGTTTAAGTGGTCGAACGCAAAACGGGTCATTTTGGGGCCTAGAGGGGCCGTTTGGACAATGAGCTTCGCAGAGGCATAACGTTTGGTGTGATTTTACCCATGTGGTCTACTATATATAAAATTGAATATATTTGAATTATCTTTGTAACGCAACTTGTCTCACTCGATTCCGAGTTCGTATGAGAACGTTATGGCCAAAATAGTGGGACTACCTGAAATTTGGAAGATACTGGAAACTTGACCACGAGACCTTAAACGGTTCAATTGAGCCTAAACGGCTCGTGTACTGTCCCGTCAAAAGGGACATTAGCTAGTAAAAGCCATGTATGTGTTTAGGGGACTAAGTATGGGTTCACGGGACACTTACACGGACCGTCAACCTTCAAACGGTCCGTTAAAATGCTCGTCAAGTGTTCCAGAAAGTCCTCGGTTTAGACTGCTGCAACTTTGAGATGCCATAACTTTTAGCACACGATGAACTGGGTGTTCCACTTTATATCAAATGCAATCTCTTTGAGTTAGCTTCGCAACGGAATTGGTTTCACTTAATTCAGAGCTCGGATGAGTGAGTTATGATCGTTTTCGTGAGACTGTTGACGGCCCATGAACAGTACCGTTAAGTGTTACAGTAAGCTCCCAGGGTCGGGGAGCCAACTAATTGACTAATTCAAGTCTCACGGACCATCACACGGTCCGTGAGAAGGCTCAAGGCTCGTCAAATGGACCGTGAAGTGGTCCAGTGAGCTCGTCGAAGTTCGGGGTCGGATTTTTGGGCTAAGTAAGGGTATTTTCGTGATTCTAATTAATCCCTAAGCCTATTTTAAGTTCCCTAAGGGTCCCTAAATCCCTAAAACTGATCATTAACCGTAGATCTTCTTCAAAAACTCTCTCAAACTTCTTCAAATTCTCTCAAGGGTTTCATTTATTCCTCTAAAATTCTTGGGCACCATTGTTGAAGAATCGAAGGAAATTCGGGGAAAGTGATCAATTCTTGATTCTCTACGCAACCCTAGTGTTTGGATTAAGGAATGTCTGTTTTAAATTTGTGGGTTCTTCCACCCATGAATCCCAAGAACCCTAACTCTTTAAATTATAAATTTTTACATTTTACTTAGTTATGGGTTCTCTTGATTTTACAAAATTCTTGACGTTTGGTGTCCGCTGTAGACTTTAGGTTATTTTATTGTGAAATTTGTTCTTGAAACTCATGATTT
>JBCEWC010020096.1:0-11089 GCA_038996855.1 Solanum aculeatissimum
TTAGTCAACAACATTTTTCTTTATCTGTTGATATTCATCCTCAATTGGAAAATCGTAATAATCCTGATGGATTCCCTATAACTCAATCTAATGGTTTTCCTAATATGTCTTATTATCAAAATATTCTTACCGGTCGATATGATTTTGATTTAAACGAAACTATCAATGAAAGTGACAGGTGATGCTCAATAATTTCGACTTTATGTGTTAATTTTAACTATTATTTGTTAATATATATAATTTATTATTGTTATAAATTTTTTACACTTTACAAAGTATAATTTTTTTTTACACTTTTCAAAGTGTAATTTTTTTTACACTTTATATGTAACGGATCTTTTTAAATAGATCTGTTACAAAATTTTATAAAGTGTAAAAATTTTTTACACTAAACTTAGTTTTGTTCACTTTTAGTTTGATGGTCTATTTATACTTGAGAGAAAGTGGCCTGCATTTTATGATTCTTTTGGAAAATATGTCTATCTAAAATTTTAGTCATATTTGTAAAATTGAAGTATTGTTTATGTACAAATTCTGAGTGGTCTCATGCATTTAGTAATTATTTTGATGAAAGATGACATACCTTGAATCAATTAAATAAATTAATCTTTAATCCTCCCAACAGTATTGCATTAATCTCAACAAAGCTATAACTAGATTTTAATTCCATAAGCAAATTACAAATTTCTCTTTCAAGCTATGAATGTATTTACTAAAGCTCTTCCAATAATATAATCTTAATGTTGAGGGGAAAAAAGAGTACAAATGTCTAATGTTACAACAAAAAAGAGCAAACAAATGAATAATACAAGCAAAAAAATAAAAATGACAATGCAATCAATTACTCTCTCCTTTGGAGTTCTTTTCTGACGAGAACAACATCATACTCAGTAAAATCTTATTGAAAAGGATTGAATGTTAATTGTATGCTGACCTTACACTTGTTTTGTGAAGGTAGAGAAATCTCACAAATAAGATCTTAGAAAGATCGATTGTACACACGAAGATAAAGAAACTGTTTTCCATGCACCCTCACGTGCAAGTCTTTCTTACATCAACTAACAATTTAGATTCCTCTAATTCTTTTCCATTTGGTTTTTTTACAAACTTAATCACAACCCCATTACTATTATTCTTGTTCATTAACCTTGTACTACTTTGTATCATGCCCATGGATCTTGACTTACTCAACCTTACTGTAGGCATCTTTACAGTCAATCCTCCTTTCCTCCGAACCGTCTGATTATTATTGTTCACCAAATCAAACGGTTCTGATGCAATCTCACAAAGTGAACCGATAGATTTTGATTTGATTACTGGTTTTATTTCTTCATTCCTATTATTTCCACCAATCACAGCACTTCCTAATTCTGCACTCGCCACATTGGATACTTTCCTATTTCTTCTGCTTCCAATTCTAGAGATCTTGACTATTTCCATACTATCATCCAACGGCTCATATTTTACCACGCGCGTCGACTCCCTCACGCGCCCCACTCGCCGCCCTATGTTATTCCATATTGGCGAGCGCATTCGTTTACACACCAGTTTTAACCACTCCACCACCTCCGCCATCGACGGCCGTTTCGCCGCCGTCTTACGAACGCAACGCGCTGCCACTACGGCCAACTGACGTAAAGCTCCGTCTTCCTCCGGTGAACTGATTCTCGGGTCGTAAATCTCTGTATACTCGCCGGATTTTATCAGCGGGACAGCCCAGTCCACCACTGACGGCGGACTATAGTTAACGTCGATCGCATTCCGGCCACTAATGATCTCTAGTAACAAAATCCCGAAGCTGAAAACATCAGATTTCGTACTGAGATCACCCGGTGCAAGATAAGCAGGATCCAAATACCCCAACGTACCCGCCGGCGGCGTACTTTTTACCACGACGTCTTCTACATGACCTCTCAAAGACAACCCAAAATCACCAAGCCGAGCACTGAAATCTCCATCGATAAGAATATTCGAAGACTTAATATCTCTATGAATCACCGGCGGATTCGAAGAATGTAAAAAATGAACTCCCCTAGCAATTTGTAGCGCAAATCGAACACGGCGAGTCCAATTAGGAGGTTTAGAATCACAATGAAGCAATTCATATAGAGACCCATTAGGCATAAACTCCACAACAATCAATTTATTCTGATTAGAGTCGACTGCATAACCCAACAAGTTAACCAGCCTGGGGTGTTGTACTCTTGAAAGGATTTCGATCTCATTATCCGCCGGAGAATTACTAGAGCTATTACGGGTTTCAGTTAATTTACCCCTTTTTACAGCAGCAATATTGAGCTTACATTGATGAAGATGAGCTCTGTATACATATCCATGGCTTCCTTTACCCAGAAGATTATCTTGAGAAAATGCATTGGTAGCAGAATGAAGATCAGAGTAAGAAAACTCTCTGATTTTAAATGGTTTATAATGGGTGTGATTTTTTTTGAAGTTCCAGTTGTAAGAATCGCAGGTGGCAATAGCAGATTCGGCATTGCATGAAAGATAACCCATAATAAATTAACAAGATTAATGTTAGAGGAAGAAGAAGAATACTAGTATTGGAATGTGGGTCTTGAAAAAGAAGGAAATTTGGGGTTTGAGAAAAAAGTGAAGAGAAAGAGAGAGAGGCAGAGGCCATAACTATGGAAGAAAGAAGAGTGGGTGAAAGTTTGAGGTGGTCGTAAAGACATAAAGCGGTGGTAAAGGACGGATTTTTTTTTTTTAAACAGCTTTTGTTAATATCGATTTGAATGGTAACTTGTGAAGAAAAAGAAAATACAGAAAGAGAAAATGATTAAATTGGTCCTTAATGTATGGAATTTGTTTCATTTGGTCCTGTATTTTATGTCAAAAAGTGACTAGTTCAATTTTAAGTTATATAAGTAAAATAATCGTTATATTTACTCTTAAAATAAATGGAGGCTCTTGACATGTGTATTGCTTGAAGAAATTATGGTGAATAGTAGCTGGGATATGAAATGGAATAATTGTATGGAGAAAAATTTGTTTACACAATGCGATTCAATAAGAGATGAATGCATAGAGACGAGATCGAAGAATATGCAAAGTCTCAATTTTGGAACCATGGAGAAAGGCATAGGGGAAAGCTTTGATTCATGTCCTTGATAATATGGAAAGAAAGATAAAGGTGGAGAGATGTATAGATTCGCTAACAAGCTCGTATATATGAAGCTGAGAATAGCAGAAATATTTGTTGGCATTGACACAAGGCATAAAATTATTGACTTTAGTTTTTTTTAGAGCTCTAGTGAAACTTTTTCATTGATTTAAACCTCACCATTATGACCTATAAATGGTTAACTCCATTCATTTCAAAAGGTAGACTGATTTCAAGTAATATAACAGTAGCATTTTTTTTTTTGAGCTTCAAGTTTACTTGTATTTTAATTTGAGTGCTTCCTTAACATATTTATATGAAGGTATTTTAGGAGATGAGGCAGCTGCTAGACACACTTCTTATGCTTGTGTTATCTTTATTTGTTTGATTCACTTTATTTTAACAATCAATAAACATTCCAACTATTAGTAAAAATGCGTCTAAAAACAATTTGACAAATGTTGTTGGTAACAATTTGTCAATATTGGCTACAAATTTAATTCACTTAATCCTTTGACTTTGTTAATGTCAAAAATAATCTTTTGACAATGTGCCTAAAACTTCTTTTACTTTCCGTCCTTTGGAAAATACTCTTACCATTTCATACTATAGCGTATGATTTTGATTATTTTTGTGAGTGCCAAATGACTTAAAAGAAATGGGAAACACATACAAAATCAAAATCTTAAGGGGTTAAAAGTTTAAATACGAAAAGATAACTTACATTCTCTTCTTAGTTTTATTGAAAAAAGTAGTAGTAAATTAAAATAATAAGCTCTTGAAATTTGCACCAAAGCATATGTTACTTTTCCTTTTAGTAACGTTGACGATATTTTTATAAAAGAAAAGTTTTGTTTTGCTTCAAGAAATAAAAGTAAAGTTACTGTCGATTATGGGATGGGAGTATAATGTAATTGCAATAACTAATGGGGTAAGAAAAGTAAACTAAGAAAAAGAGGATTCAATTAGAATTTAAATATTATAAATTTAAGTTTAGAATACTATCATAATTTATTGAGTTCAAAACTTATTATGTATTTATAAATATTTCATAATTTTCTTAATTACTATATTTAAAAGATATCAGTCAAAGTTATTAATGTGATGCTCATAGGGAAAATTAAACACGATGAGAAGGGTCAAAACATAAACACAAGTTTGCTAGATCTATTTAATCCGTTCTAAAAATAATATTCTCATTTTTTTTTTATTTGATAATATTGAATGATATTGTTAATATTTTTATCAATGTTGGATGCGACTTACTCGACAAAAAATTTATATATAAACGTATTTTTCTTAAATTTTATGTCAAATCAAACTACACTTTTTAAATTAACATAAACAAAATAATATCAGTGTATGCAATGATAGAAAGCCAATTAGATTGGAGTCGAATCCACAAAAAATATAGTAGAACCTATTTAATTTCACAACCTTAATTAATTAAATATCGATAGTAAAAAAATTTCACTGTATTTTTTAGCAATGGCGCCAATTAAATTCAAATACAGGGGTAACAAAATTCTCTGTGCAGTAACAGAACTTACCACAATAGTAACTTATTTCAAATGAGAAGTAGATAAAAAGCAGTCCAATACTTGTAATAGTCAAAAGTTAATATAGTATAGAGATGTGAAGCAGTGGCGTGCAATATAATAAAAGAAATTGTGATGCGACGATACATAAGTTTTTTTTTTATTTGAATTCTGAATATAACATCGTCTTTAATAAACAACGTTTTATCTTTCGAAAATATTTTTTTTTATGTAAAGAAGTGGCGTGCAAATGGCTTAGGGAAAAGGAGAGAAGAGAGGAATATATCGGGTACATGATCTAAATACAGTAGGGTCAAAATGTTCCCATCATTTAATCTACTTTAATGATTATTTTTATTTGGTACTTCTCTGCTTTTCAGTATAATACTCTTATTTAGTAGGGTTTTTAAAAATTATTGAAGTTTTATATAGACAGTACTCTAACAATGTATAACATATAGTTTTATGCAACTAGAATTTTCTCTACTATTCAAAAATTTAAAGAGTGTATTAGCATTTAGTAGGCTCAAGTATATCGCGATTTGAATTAACGTCAGTGAGTATTGAATACCATATGATTATTTAAAAAAATCAAATAATAATCGTTTGGTTCATTATAATGAAAATTGATATGAACCTTGGAAGAACAAAAAGATAAAAAAAAATGTGTTAGGGTCTATTCAGTATCAAATATCAATTCCAATAAGTTAGTAGTTGACAATAATAGTTACATATTTCGTCCTTTTCTTTGTTTTAATCAACATTTGTTCATCCCCTTGGTGTTTATTTCAAACAATAAAGATAAAACGGACACCTAATAACAAGATTATAGAATTACAATGATTTTTACTTATTTGGATAGCTTTGTAGCTTTTCATTTCAGCAACCTAAATCATAAATGTAACAGTAATTTGATATAATTAATTTGTACATCTACTAAGCCCAAGTGCCAGTTAAGCTAGCTAATGCTTTAGCAAGTACAACAAAAGATTAAATTACAATAATTCATTGTATGTGACATTTGTCTTCATCATGTTGATCAATGAGTTTTTAGACAATATAATAAAGCAAACTCATGAAAGAATAATCTGTTTTTGTGTCTTCACCTTAGGTAAATGAAAAACACGATAAGTATTCCATTTAAAGAGTAATGACTACTCAACTAGTTTTACTAGCTTAATGTTTAGCAATCATATTAATTAGGTGCGAAAAGGACTAGTTAAACAGGTATCTCAGTGCCTTAATTAATTAATTCTCCCTAGTCTAGTCTATAAAACTTATTTCTAGATTTAAATTCTCCAGTCATTATCATTTTTGAAAATGAGTGGAAGTGATTTTTCTTTTTCAACTAAAAAAGGGTAAAATATAGTTTTCATTTCCAATAGAAAAGAGTACTATTTAAGGTTAAAAAACGTGGGAATATGGCCAAGCAAAGTATATATATTTAATTAACAAATATATATTTATAGATAAAAACTAATTTTTCACCTATGTAATAATAAATGTGTAACTAATAATTTTCTAACTATAGATGGTCATTTATGTCTCCTCCAAAGAGGAAAATATCGAAAGACTATCTTCTAAACCTACCAGAATTAATGTCCACATGCATATGTTTTATTTTCTGGCCATTTATATAGTGACGTGTGATTTTATTGTATATTGAGTTTAAGTTAGATTAATTGATGGCATATAAATTTGGTATAATTAAATCAAACGGTCAGTAACATGCTCATCTATATCTATTTTATATTAATTGATATAATTAAGTTATAAAAATGATGCGTATAAATATTTGTATAATTAAATCACCTAAAAGGTTTGTTAATTGGTATACCTATTTAATATATGCATTAATGAAAAATAAAAAACAAATGGTCAATGACATACTCATACATCCTAATAGATTAAATTGCATTGATGATATCAAACATGCTAAAAGGCGTTTGAATTCTAAAAAAATAAAATTAAGAATATATTTTCTAGAAATTTACTCACATAATTAGCAGAATTATATTTCTGACGAAAATGATCATAAAAATTAAGAGTAATTTTTGGAAGACAAAAAAAAAAGGTTTAAATAATTATGCACAAGGGTGTGTTAGAACTAAAATAATAAAAAACTAATTTTTGTACCGAAAAGATGGTTCAATTACACATTTACTGCATGAAATAAAAGTCAATGAATAACTTGTGATACTGATTTGTTGATCCATTCCTATCTACTTCAGTGAGTATCTTTTTTACTGTACTTTGTTTTTTTTTTGGAAGGTCTCAAAAATCTCATATCGTTAAGAATTAATTATATTTTATTTATTTGATAAATTGTAAAATCTTTTTTAAATATGATGAAATTTGAATATATTATGTTCCGATCAATACATAAGTCGGAGTGAGAAGGGATTTTTTAAAATTCTTTTATATGGTAGAAAAATATGATAAAATAAATTATATATTTAAATTAAAATAATTTATTTTGTATTAGTGGTATTATTCTTTCCTTTGGTTTTTTTTACTCTTGTATTTAATAATTTTAGTTTGAAAAGTGTTTCTTTAATAAAAATTAATTTTCTATTTCATAAAAATAAAATAAAAAAATAATATTTGCATATACCCCATAGTTTACTGCACCCTCTCTAGTTTATCTTCCATCTTAAAAGAAACGAAGCTGACGAAAAGTTGGTCAAACAAGACTTTATAGATTAAAAAAACAAGAATTTTGTAGATAAGACCAACCGACAGAATATGTGAAAGAATTCAAAAATCCAATAATATGAGTAGCCTCCCAATTCTGCCTTTGTCCACCAGCCAATATTGGTATGTTCTTTTCTTTGGATTTCTTTTTACATAGAATTCCTCCATTAATCTTCTTACCTTTAATTTCAGTGAGGAAATTCTGTATAGTCTTCAACCTTTTTCCGACTTCAAATTTAACATGTTTTGACTTTTAATCTTCAAGGTTTGTCTTTAAGTAAAATTTAGGAGTCAAAAGTTCAACATCACTTATTTTTAAAGACATTACATATGATTTTTTCGAGTCTAAATTAATCAAGTAGTGAATTTATAGATACAAATGACTATTTATAATAATTTTAAAAAAGAAAATGGTATTGGACGACCTAAAATTTGAGCAAACAATATATTTCAAATTTATTGGAAAACGACTTGTCATATTGGAGTATCATGAGGAATCACATTTTCATTTTCTTCCAAATATTTTTACAAACTAAAATTTGAAGAAATAATACAAGTAACAAAAGAGTATGTTATAATTTATAAACTATTTGAAATAACTTAAAAGCCTTAAGTTATCATTATTATTGTGAGTGATAAGTGCTTCTTTATTTTTATCAGATGTCTCAAGTTTGAGTTTTGAGTATGCAATTGCCTTTGAGCGTTTTTATCCTGAAAGTGAGACTTTTCAACACAAATTTAAATGAGTCAAATTCCAAAACAGGTACTGATAACTGAATATCACCTTCTTCCCCACCCCAACTAACCCCCCCCAAAAAGAGAAGAAAACTTAAATCAAATGTGTTTAATAAATACCCATATAAGGTGGGTGATAACTCATTGGAATTATTATTATCTCACACATTATTGTTATGTAAAATAAAAAGTTCATATTTATTAGCTCCCGATCCTACGTATAGCAAGAGTTTTAGTATATTAAATTTATCTTTTTTTTTTATACTTCTAGCAAGCGTTTTCAGATTTTTTTAAAAAAAGATTTAACTTAGTAAAAAATAAATGCACTTCAATGTAATTTGTACGCATTCCAAATGTCAATGCCGTGTAATTGACGACTTATTATTGTCTAATTTTAAGATTCACAAACTCAAAATCGAAAGAGTCAAAGATGTCAACTAAAATTATATTTTTTTCATTATATTGGAAGTCACAATCACAAGTTTCTGTTTCTTTGTAGAGCATCTAGAGATCTTAATTTTATACTCTATTTAAATACTAAAAAGTACAAATAAAATTAATTTAAAAATCACTTACATCGGCACAAGGTTTATCAAGTACTAATATCTTATTTTGATTGAGAATCTGAGATTTCATATTTATATTTTAACAGCCACAAAAATATAAAATGATTTCTTTTTAATTGTCCTAGGCAACTAGGCTTGATGGATAGATTACATGTATTCAATGAAATTAATCAAAAAACATAAATTAATTTAAATACCACGGAATAATATTTTATTTTATATTTTGATTTGACTTCTAGTTCATGAGTGCCTAGAAGATATTGGTATCAACTCTATTAATAGAATATAGATCAGCCTAACGTTTACTTGATCTCTTGTCATCTTTATTTGGAATTATGTTTTTTTCCTTATTCCTATACCAAAAATAAAATAAAAAGAGAAGATATCACAAAAGTCAACAATAATTTAATATCAGGATTCAGAAATACTATGGAGTTTAATTTACAATTTTACTTCTTTATTTATTAGATTAGTGAACTTGGATAAGTTCAATCATATTTATGGCCCAGTTATTTTGGCTTGAGGCTAAATAGTGAAAAGATCAAGAACTAGACAACCAAACAAAAGATTCATTATCTATAGTTTGCCTAATTACGCACTATAGCTTTGCTTTAGATATTTTTATTTGTATAATCGCTGCGAATATACTCATTGTTTTTGTATAAATCACTATCAATATACAAACATGGTAATTTGCTGCCAATATACAAATTCGATTATATAATATGCCAACATACAAATCCATTTGTATAATTCTGTACCAATATACAAATTTGTTTGTATGATTCGAGGCCAATATACAAATGCATTTGTACAATTTGCTACCAATAAACACATTCAAAGTGGTCCTTAGAAACTCAAATGAAACAGTATGGAGAGTGCTAATTATTTTAAAAGAAAATATAGCTATAATAAATAATTAAGAAGTACATGTTTGCTTAGCTACATTATTTTGTCTTCTAATAATGCTTATGGGCTAATTATCAAATATTTGAGTAAATTTCACAAACAACCATCATTTTAGCTTCGATAATTCTAAAATAATCATTGTTATAAAATTTAAGAACCTTCACTTACAACCATGAAAGCAATCTTTGTGCATCCCCTCAAAAAGCAAGCTCTAGTATTCTTTAAAAAAAAATATATATAGAAATCAAATTTCTCAAAGTTGTAGGGTCAGGCAAACAAATCATCTGGTCCAGGTCTTAATCTTAATAGGATTTAGCCCAATGCCCATATTGGGCCAACATTGTGACAAGAAATGTCAAAAATACAGGCTCAGACTAGCCCAATGGATAGATTTACTTGAATCAATTCGTCCTTTGAGCCACATTAACATCAAGTTTAAAAACTGCTTAAGATATGTGTATCATTTTCAACAACTTTTCAAATCTAAAAGTCTACTTGATTTGATATAAAATCTTGTTATGGTTAAGTATTTTCCGTTATGATTCTATCAACAACAGAAATTATTTTCTCAAAATATTCCCTACTCTATCTTAATTATAATATCTAGACGTGCCAACAATACATTTAAGATATGAATTTTATTTAATTCAATCTAAATAATTATTTAATTTATGTCACATCAAGTCATTTTCCTTTTTCTTCTTTTCATAGACAGGAATTTAATTTACTTAGTCAAGTCTCCTTTCAAATTTGAAAAAGCAAACAAAAATTCTGCCTTTTAAAATTAATCTTGAAGATAAAAAAAGGTCTGTTTCTAACAACAATGCCAAAATTATAAGAATAAAATAAAATAAAAAGTTAAGGAAGTCTTAACAGTATACATGCTATAAGTGCTCTCAGACAGCATAATTTTTAGTCTAATTCAATTAAATTTTCCAATTTTTATTTTTAGTACATAGGATTTAATTAAAAGCACGTAATCTTAATATTCCTCTTTCTTTTTCCATTATTCTAAATGACTTTTTCACTATATTGTTTTTCTTACCAAATACAATTTCCTAACTAATGTTTTTTCTTATATTTTATACATAATTAAAATCCACAAGCAGCAATTGAGCTGGGCGGTAAGCTAATCCTAAACTGACCCACTGATTACAGAATTGATCAATTATTGAAAGGGATTAATAAAGACGTTTATGGGTTAGAGTGTTAGTCAATTAAAAAAATTCACGTTTAGAAAATGAAGATAACATAGATGAAGATGTTTAGAAAATGAAGATAGCAAAATCATGTTGATCGCTTCTTTTCTTTGTTCTTTCCCCAATTGAAAAGGCAAATTAAGAACAAGAAGAAAAATAGAGCCAAAGTCAACAAGAGTACTCCACTAACCCTATTTTTACATTGTAAATTTCTCAATCATAATCAAAGGGTTGTAATTAATCAACCCCATTTTTTTTTAATCTACATAAGTTTGTATGTGTGAAATTTCGGGAGTTGGGGGGGGGGGGGGGGGGGGGGGGGGGGGG
>JBCEWC010020097.1:0-11089 GCA_038996855.1 Solanum aculeatissimum
ATCACGTAAAGCATTATATTTACTAAATGTTTTATTTTATATTACAAATAGTATATGATATATATATATATATATATATATATATATATATACACATAATATTTAAAAATATGATATTGACATAATAATAATAATATTAAAAAAATAAAAAAATTTACTATTGATATCATTATCATTAAAAATAATTATAATAGAGTAACAATAATAATAATAAAGAAAATGACTTACGATAATAATAATAAAGAAAAATGACTTATGATAAAAAAATGAAATATATTTATTATTATTTTCTTGAAAGTATTTAAAATACGAAGTATAGGATAAAATTTAAAATAAACTTATTTATTTAAAAAAGTTTTAAAAATACCTATTTTAACTAAATGACAATCTGAAAGGGGGGTTTAGGTCAGTCAAAATTGGGTGTCAAGAACTGTCCCTTCTTTGCTCGAGAATGAAAGATGAATTGTCGAGCAAAGAAAGTTGACGGAGTGGTCGATTTTGTCCGATCGATGAAATACTAGCGGAGGGACCGAATAGGATAAAAGAGATTGTAAAAAATTACGACCGAGACTTCGATTTCAAGTCGCGTACATATCTCTGGTTATATGAGAATCAGGTCGTGTGTAGTTCTAGATTTAGGAATGAATGAAATTTCTAAAAATAAAATTAATGGTGTAGGACCGAAGTAGGAACGATAGTAGCTAGAATTAGAATGTTGGAGCGCACGACTATACGAAGAGTGCGAGGCTATCAATCATTGAGGGAAAATGAGGGTAACGCGAACGATCATGAAGAACGAAAGGTCTATCTTTAGGGCGACCAGCAGGAATCCACAAATTTGGCGATCTGTAACTTTCAAAACACTAAAAACAATTGTCAGAACATATATAGTAAATAACGAAATAAATATAAATGCGATGCAAGTTCCCACTTAGACTATGAGATTTGCTATAAGACGATAAGGGTGACGTCTTAGGCTATGATGTTTGGGGCCATACTAATCATAAATTATATCCTCAGGTCATGAAATGATGTCTGTAGGCCATGAAAGATGATGCCTTTGGACAATGACACCTTCGGATCATGATAAACATAAATTAAATCTCTAGGCCATGAAATGATGTCCGTAGGCTATGGAGGATGATGCCTTTGGACCTGACGCCATACGGGCATGATAAGCAGAAATTAATTCCCTAGGCCATGAAATGATGTCCTTAGGGTATGACAAATGGTGCCTTTGGACTATGACGCCTTAGGGGTAATAACATGTCAAGCGAAATGTTGAGCCAATATCATGTCTAAATATAATTCTAAGGCATTATGTAAAATCTTCAGGCACAATTATGCGAGAACATAATTTCGGGTACACGCAGTTTAAATTTTTAGACCAAAATGATGTTAATACAATTTTTGGGTCTAATGCAATGTAAATATCGGGCACATATAATTTTGGATATTCGTAATGCAAACTCGGGCACATGCAAATTTTTAGGCATTTATTATGGAAATCTCCAGCGTAATGCAATGTAAATATTGGCCATATGCAATGCAAATATCGGGCCTAATGCAATGCAAACCTCGGACACTAGTAATTTCTCGGGCTTAGATGCGATGCAAGTTTGGGCACATGCAATGAAAATCTCGAGCCTAATGTAATGCAAATCTCGGGCGTATGCAAATTTTCAAACATATATCATGCAAATTTTGAGCATAATGCAATGCAAGTATCGGGCACATGTAGATTTATCGGACACATGCAATTCTTTCGGGCACATGTAATGTAAAATCAGGCACATATAATGCAAGTATCGAGCACACACAATGCAATCCTTATTGGGAAAATATAATGCAAGTATTGGGCACATATAATACAAGTATCGGGCACATACGATTTTATCAGGCACATGCAATGCAAATATCAGGCACATATAATGCAAATGTCGAGCACATGCAATGTAGAGTATTATTTTGTCTTATTGGGAGTGTTTAAGCCATATTAAAACACACGCTTGCCTATTCTTCATTCAAAGAAAAATTATTAATTTATAAGAGGGGGAAGATTGATTTGTCCTATTGCCATGACCGCTGCACTCTTCTTGTGGTTGATATTCCGACTTTCATCTTGATGTCCTTTTAGAAATTGGTCTCCAGTTCTAAGTTCGTCCTTATCGAGATTTTTGAGAGTGACTCAAAAATTTATGCCCCAGTTTGTAGAAAACGCTTCTGAAAGAATTTTTGAGATCCTCTAAACAATTCTGCCCTAGTTACTTGCCCGATAGAGAATGTGCTCTTTTAGAGGAATTTTTGAGGTCCCCTAAAAAATTCTACCCCAGTTTATGTCAAAGGGGGAATAAGATTTTTATTAAGATAAGACCAAATCCATAGGAGCGCCTACGTATCCCTCTTAAATGGGAATCAAGTCTGATGTAGATCCAACTACAAAGTAAAATAGCATGAAATGGAACATTCTTTCGCAATAATTGAAACGGCAGAGTTGAGCTAAGCTTATTCCCTTAGAGGCCTAGATGTAGCAATCATAAATTTCAGTGAGCTTTTATTGGAGATTTGTTTATTGACTTTCATCATATTTGTTAATGACTCGAAGATGGATTGTCTGAAGTACCGGGCACAGGATTCTTCAAGTGGATGACTTTGTTGTCGATCAAGCTTTGAATCTTATCTTTCAAGTCTCGACATTCCTCTATGGTATGTCCCTCCATTCCCGAATGATAAGAACAAGTTTTAGTGTGGTCGAGCCAACTGACATATGTTTTCATCGCTATTGTAGGGATAGGAGCAATATGGCCATCAACCTTTAGCCTTCATAGAGTTGAGTTATGGGTTCGGTTAAAGAAGTATAATTCTTGGTAGGTTTCTTCTTAGGGTTGAATTTCTCTTTGGAGTTATGTTGTTGAACGAAGGCAGATTGTTGATATAGGGTATTTGATGTTATGCGAGAGACACATGATATAGGAACACTTGATATAGAGGTGGTGTTTGATAGTGAGGTTGTTCCATTGGATATGTCATCATTGGATTTTGAGTGAGTTGGGGGATAAGCCTTTGTGGTTGTAGAGCAGGATATATAGGATTGAAAATGTTGGCATGATACTGGGAAGCATAGAGGTAGTTTAACGAAGACATATTTGGTGGGTGAGTGAGTAGGGAGTGAGTTGGAAGTGTGGTTTTATTAATGCTAGGATGAACACTCATATTTGCACCCGAAGAGTTGGAGGAAATTAACAAATTGGCCCAATCATGCATACCGATCAATTCTTCTTCCAACCTTATTATTTTTTGCTCCAGTTTTAGAACCAAATCCTTCGGAGGATGTTCTTCCTCAATGTCGTTGGTACCCATCACTTTTCTCTTTCCTTTGTGTTTCGGACTTGAAGGAGGAGGATGAGTTCCTTTTGATCATGTGTGGATAGGCCATAGAGTACAGATCAACCTTGGAAGGGGGAAAATCAAAACCAACAACCTTGTTAGGGGTTTTAATAACCATAACAAATAGCACATAATTTAAAAATAGTCGCCCTAAAAATGCACGAGACCTCATTGAGCCAGAGGTAGGCCTAATACGTCAAAAAGTGATTCATGATAATTAATCCAAGCCTTAATTTGTAAATTGGAGTTTAGAGTTAGAGATAAATAATTAATAGAAACGAACTATTTTATTTATTGGATAAGCAAAGTAACAACGAAAAGCTAAAATATTCAATATTTTGAATTAAAAAGATAATATTAAACCTAAGGGGGAGTAGGATAACAAGGGAAATAAATCTAGAAAATAAAGCCTCCTAAGGATGCTGCTCCTCCTAGTCAATCTCCTCAGCATCTCTAGAAATCCACTTAAGGTAGGGAAGATACTCATGAAGGCTCATAATGATTGACCATTCCCATCTTCTCATAATATCACGAACCTATGAGATTCCTAACCCAAAGTCATAATCAGACGCCCTCATGTCAGCTATTGGTGGAACCCTTTGGATCTGTCCAAACTGTCGGTGAACCCACAATGCGGCATATGGTTGGACGCTAGTCAATCCAATAAGCTCAAGATAATCCAAGTTCTCCCCGATCACCATGGCATAAGGCACCCTCAACCAACGATACTTCCACTGGACATGAAGAGCGAGAAGATACTTCAAAAAGACGCACCACTCCTCGGTCCCTACAGGGGCAACAAATTCAGTCATTCTTCTCGAATGAGTGTGAATTTGGTTTTGCTTCCCACTTTGAATATTATTCTGATGAAAATGCTCAATGGCCCACAGTTGAAGTAGTAGGTTGCACCCTTCAAAGAATCTTTTACCTCTAACACACTTGGATGATGCCCTCATCATTTCTGCCACGATCATAGGTACCAAAGTCACATTAACCCCATTTTGAGCTACTACTTGGACCACATAGCTTAATGAGATGTTTATTTTTCCATCTCTTGTGGAAAACACTAAGGTACCTAATAATTAAATGGCGAAGTCATTCACACGGCATCTTTTCCAAGTCTTTGTAGAACAGGAGAATTCTTCACTAAAATTTCTGTAACCATCTTGGTGGCCAAAATGTGAATACAGAAAATCTAGAGAGATCCAATTGAAATTGAGACTGATTAGCCCTGGGTTATATTTTAGTCCCAAGGATTTTAAAAATCTATTTGCCGTCAGTTGGTGAGGTATGATCATAGTTCCTCCAAAGTAGCTTAGATAAGAGAAATCTTCAATATCCTCAATAGTCGGGGTTAGTTCAAAATGTTCAAACTTGAAGACTGCCCTGATGGGATTGCAGAACTTTAGCAAGGCCTTAACTAGGTGTCGATCTGGAATAACATAGATAAGGAAGGTTAGCCCTCCAACTAGTCGGGCGACTGCATCAACACACTCTTGTCTAATATCTTCCCACCATCTCCGTAGGCTGGGGTTGACATTCACTACCATCTGAGCGTTAGGAAAGTTTGGGAAAGCCATTTAGATTTGCACACACAAAATAAAACATATTCTAAACTCAATTTTGACAAATCTTAGGCTTAGATTAAATTATCGTGATCACATAAACACATAGTATGCAACATTTCGTCTAGAGGGTGATTGGACCCTTTTAGACTTAAATAAGGCGGCTACTATTATCGTAGATTGACCCCGTGAGTCAAACTACCTAGGGCTTATGCATGCATGACTTAGTTTCGAGGGTGGATGAAACTCTAACTTAGTTTTCTAAAGAATGGGTTAGACACGGATGAAGGGTGATCCTATGTGAGAAGCACGTGGTCTAACGGTGGTAAGACCATCCACCATTCACCACGAAAGCGCTTACTCTCTAAAATTTGGCTTTGAAAGTAGGCGGGAGATGTGCAAAGGTACAACATCAACCATAAAAAGAGAAAAAAAGAGAGTCCCAAGTGGGGGAAGATATGAACGGAATGACTATTTATAAAGCAGTAACAGTTAGCACATAGGGAGTAATAAGCAGTTAAGGGATAGGGACTTCGGGAGTTAGCAATAATATAAATAAATAAGGGAAGGGGGGAAAGGAGGAGGAAAGGGAATGTTAGTGGGAATAAGGAAGGGGATGTTAGAGGGGATAGGGAAGTGATGTTAGAGGGAATGGGGAAGGAGATGTTAAAGGGGATGAGGGGAAAGAGGGGGGTTAGAGGGGATGAGGGAAAAAAGGGGATAACATAATTAAAGGAGGAAGGGGTGTTAAAAAAAGGAAAGAAAGGGGAAAAGGAAAGAAGTTACTAAGGAAGTAAATCAATTAAAAAAAACATTAATGAAAGGAATATTAAAACCCACACAGAAATAGAAACACGCTTTGGTTAGAACCTAAAGTTCTCAGTAGAGTCGCCATTCTGTCGCGCCCCATTTTTTTCTGGCGAAAAAGGGAACCTGGACGACGTCGTGACAATGATTCTTTTGGGATTTTGAATTGAGGAAGAGTAGCCACCTAATGAGTAAAGGTGCATTAGGACACCATTTTAACCTGAAGACTAAACCTAAGGGTCAAAGCTAACAAGAGACTGAGTAAGGGTTCAGGTTACCTCGAGGGGAAGGTGTTAGGCACCTTTCTAGATTCGCAAGTGCGGGTCCCGACTGTATCTCTATTCTATATGGGTTGCAAATAAGGGCTCTTATTTTAAATGATTTATCCTAAAAAATTACCTAAGTGATAAAGTAAAACAAAATTAAAATTAAGCGGTAAAATAAAAAAATCAATATTTAAACTACCCTAAATAGTTAAAAATTAAATTCCACTCAGATCAGTTTACTCGACTTTCTTTCAGAAGACAAAATTAGATTTTGTCCTTTTTAGCTCGCTTGGCTTATTTAAGCCAAGGGACGAAAACCAAAATTTTGTTCCCATTTAAAGCTCGAGTTTAGCTCATCATGTCCGAGGGTCCTATCTACCCCTACCCCTCCTAAGTTAGATTTTTATTATTAACTTAAGAGCGTACTAAAAAATAAAAAATTCTAGTCGATTCCTAAATGTCTAACGTCCCTTCCTAAGGTCCAAGAGGCATTGGACTTCTATAATTTCGGTAGTTCTAGACTTAAGAAGAATATAGGGTTTCCTAGCTTGGACACGCGTCACCACAAAACACAAAAGACAAGCATTTAGCAAATAAAATCTCAAGTATGCCTCAAACATATTCACAGACAAAAAAAGTGCACAAGATTTAAATGCATTCCATAAAATAAAATTAATTTTTAAAAGATCTTTGATTATTACTTTAAGGTTTAAGGATAAATTTAAAGGGCTAAATCCTCTTAATTTCCAATATATATATATATATATAAAATCTTTTAAAAAATAAGTATTATAACATACAAAAATATACTTAAGGAAAAATAATTTTTTCAATAATGTAAAAATATGAACATAATTTTTAATAAAGAACTATTTTTTAACTTGAAAAAGAACTTGTACATATATAATTTTTTCTAACAATTTGATTGAAGTTTTAAGATATATATATATATATATATATTTTTTTTTTTTTTTTTGAAACTGATCCAAATATGGCTAAAGTAATTCTGGACAAATAGTTGTCCGATGTAAAGGGATTTTAACTATTGATAAAAAACATGTTAAGTAAATCTTAAATGATGTGATGAATTCCAAAATAATATTTAATGAGTTTTAAAAAGACGATCAAACTAACTCCCTATTCCATTTTTAAGCAAACCTTTTCAAGAAATGTTTAACAAAAAGTTTAAACTAAACATGACCAATACTTGACTAACTTATTCATTCCTATAGACATGTTTTCTATAGCACATAGAAAAAAAAATTAAAATTAAAATAACAAGTAGCACATAGATGCCCCTCCCCCTTTAAACTAATCCCCAAATATCATTATATACGATTACATCACTTTGCGGAAAAGTAAAATACAACATTAAGAATTATATAAAAAAAACTTCAAATTCATCTTCCAAATCCATTCCCGCCCAGACAACTCTTCAGACCCTGCTAGACAACAAGAGAACAAAAGTAGTATATGCCAAAAAGACAAGGATAAATACTAACTAAACATTAACAAACAGAGATCCGAATAGTAAACCAATAACCACAGAGTTTTGAGAATGATAGTCTTCTTTCTTCTTTGTTTTGACAAAGATAAAGAACATACAATGTAGAGGATTGTAGAGAGTGAGAATATGTGAAGATATGTTAATGTATGAAAGAGATGAGAGAATTCTTTTCTGTAGGGAAAGCTGCAGAAGTGAGTCCTTGTAAATTGTGAGGTGCAAGTCTATTTATAGCAATATAAAATCATCTATAAAGAAAATAGAAAGGAAAGCAAATCAATCACTATCTTACTATTAACATGCTGAAAGGAATAAAATACTAATAAAATAAATCAAGGGATTCAATCAGTATTTCACCAAAAATAGAATGAGAATAATCAGTAGAAATAGTAGATTAGATAAAGAAAGTTAATTAGAATTAGAAGGAAATTATATCACCAAATATGTCAATCTAAAACTTTCCATAAGCAAAACAATAAAACCATTACTTTGAATATATGACAATTTTATTTCAAATAAATGTTTTTCATACAATAAAGAGTGAGTAAAGGTTTTAGAGTATACCATAAGTAATGACATACTAAATTACTCTAATTTGGAAAAAAAAATATTCACTTGTAAAAAAAAAACCCATAAAATTAGAGTGTGAAAAGCTATCCAGGCTAATTGACAAGGAAATTCGTTAATAAAGAAACTCATGTCATAATCAATCAACATATGTGCATATAATAAAACCTAGTACCAATCTATCAAAATTAAAGTAGGAGAAAGTCAATTAGCAACAACAAAGTTACATAAAATCAAGCTAAATATTTTCCATAAATGAGATTAATCAAAGCTTGATCAGAAGGAGAAGGTCTTTCAAATGATGGAGGAAATAACTAAATTAATGGGTGATCTAAAAACTAGAGAAAAATCAGGAATCATCATATCAAAATTTACCAAACAGAACAAAGAATTCACCAATCCAAATAGGATCTAAAATCAACAAATTAATTCTAGATCAAATGCTCAAACACAGTGAGCAGTTGAATAAGAAAATGGATTCATTTCACATTTTGAGATCAGTTCATAGAGCATCCAGAATAGAACAAAAAGCAAAAGGATGTTAGAATGATAGGGAAATCACCAAAGTCCCCATCTAAGTCAAAGATCACCACAATTGTTCACTCCCAATAAACATACATAAAAATCACAAGACGGGAAAAGATATATTAATTTTCGGCTCTTAAGTCCAATTCAAAACAATAAGAGAATTTAGATGATAGAGTTAGAACAATAGTACCAGGGTGAATTTCAAATCGGCTTTAACAATGGTCTTTGCCCTCGTCTCTAGCTGGATTTGACCTCATCGATGACAGGTTGCATGGTAGAGGAGCGATGGCGGGTAGGAGTTTTGGTTACTATTTTCCCGGCGAGGAGGGAGGTCACCGGTGG
The DNA here is from genome assembly GCA_038996855.1 of Solanum aculeatissimum. Classification (NCBI taxonomy): domain Eukaryota; kingdom Viridiplantae; phylum Streptophyta; class Magnoliopsida; order Solanales; family Solanaceae; genus Solanum; species Solanum aculeatissimum. The sequence goes on from JBCEWC010020097.1 coordinate 8,967, forward strand.
TTGAGTTTCGCGGCTGTTCCATGGCTGCCGACGGAGTGAGAAAAGACGGAGCAAGAGGGGTCATTTTTGGTGGTTGTTATCGCAGCTGTTGGACAAGGGAAAGAAGATAGAAAGGGGTTGTGCCGATGGGTTGTCTGGGTCTCACCGGAACAAGGGAGGCTGGGATTTTCTGTCGGGTTGAGGGGAGTGAGAGAGAGGCGGCAGCGGTGGTGAGAAGATGAAGGGTCGTGGCGATGAAGAAGGGATAAAGAGAGAGGGGCATCGGATGGCTGCCGTTGTTAACGGAAGACAAAGGAGGGGGGTCGCGGCAGAGGGCTAGTGGTTGCGATGGTGGGTGACTAATGGAGAGGGTGAGAGAGAGAGGTGGGAGAGAGAGAGAATATGGCTAGAGAGAGAGGGGATGAAGGTTGAAAGGGGGGAAAATGAGACAACTTTTAGGGTTTGGGGGTATTAAAATTTAAAAGGAAATTAAAAAAAATTTAATATAGGCCGTTGGATTAAGGGTGATGGATGGTTGTGATCAAATCATGTCAAAATAGTTAGAATTGAATTTGGTTATTTAAAATAAATCCAAAATTTACCCAAATAGGCTAGGATTTAAAAATATTGTGAGGAATATGGCTAGAATTGAAATAATTTTCAAGAAATTGACTAGAATCGAAATGATTTTGGTAGAAAAGGTTACATATTAAATATATTGAGATGAAGTTGAATAGGTTGTCATTTAATTAATTAGAATAATTATAAAATATAAAACTATAATTTTTATGTAAAGAAAAATACGTAATATGTTTTAAAATTATTACGCAAAACATTAAATGTACTAAAATTATTATTTTAGATTACAAATAATATATGATATTGTAACGACCCAAAAATTTTAGAACTTCTTATTGATTGGTATTGGATGATGTTGTACTGGTCATGGTTAAAGTTTGGTAGCTATGTGTTGTATTTAAGTGGCCAGATTTAAAACAGACCTTTTGATGGCATTGAGAGGCCGGTTGGGACAGTGTATTTCGAAGGATCATAACTTTTGGTATGAGTTGAACTGTGTGGGATTATATATATGAAATTTAAGCTCTTTGAGTTATCTTCGCAACGCAATTGGTTTCACTCAATTCGAAGTTCGTATGAGAAAGTTATGGTCAAAATAGTGAGACTGCCTGTAATTAGAAAGACGCAGGAAATGAGGTTCTGGAAATGGGCTAAGGGATGGAACACGGTCCGTGTGAGGGTCCACGGTCCATGGGGGTGCTTGTGTGATGATCCAGTGAACCCCTAGTGGCCAGGACCCAAGGCATGGACCAAGGCAAGTCTCACAGACCACCCCACGGTCCGTGAGCCACTTCACGGCCCGTGAGGGGTTCCGTGGAGTGGGGAAGAAAGTTGTCCAACTTTTGGGGCTCAAATCCGGGCCAAGTGTGGCTCCACGGACCAGTACACGGTCCATGTGCAGCCACATGGTCCGTGATTCCCCCCGTGAAGTGTTCCAGAAAGTCCCCCGAGAGTTCAAGCTGAAGATGAGGCCAAGGCATGCCAGACGGTCCAGTACACGGACCGTGTACCACTGGACGGTCACTGCAGCCTTCCGTGAGGCACTGTTTCAGTTAATTAGTCCATTTTATTAATGTTTAATTCATAATTTAATTAGATCTTATGCCCCTTTTAAGATTTCGAAGGTCCCCTAAACTCCCTAAACCTAACCCTAAACCCTTTTCATCCATTCTAACACTCTCCAATACACTTTGAAATTTTCTAAATTCTTTTGACCTCCATTGATGAAAGCTTGAAGAAATTTGGGGAAGATCATCCTAGTTGGGAAATTCTTCAATTCCCTTGGTCAATTTCAAGGTATGTGGATTTGATTCAGGGATTCCCTTTCATCCATGAAGACCCAAGAACCATCCTCTTTAAATTTTAATTTCAAGTTTTCTTTAAGGTTGGGTTCTTTAAATTTTGAAGTATTTAATTGACTAGGATTATGTGTTGTAGAAATTATGTGTTTTAAGGTTGATTTAAGCTTGAATTTATGAAGATTAAAGGGTTTTGATGATGATCAAGTTATGCATGTCCTTTATACTCTTGATTTATGCATGGGTATTATTTAAATGATGATTTGA
>JBCEWC010020098.1:0-11088 GCA_038996855.1 Solanum aculeatissimum
AGCCCACAATCCAATGCAATGAAATACATCAAAATTAGAAGAACCCATAACTTAAAGAAACTTAAAATCATAAATTAGAGAGTAGGGCTCTTGGGTCATCATGGATGAAAGGGAATCCATGAATCAAACCTACATACCTAGAGATTAACCACAAGAATAGAAGAATTTAGAAAGCAAGGTGATCTTCCTCAATTTTCTTCAAGCTATCAACATTGAAGTTCAAGAGAATTCAAGAAATTTTATAGAGGATTCAAGAGTGTTTTGATGAGTGAAATAGGATTCGGGTTTGAATTTAGGGGTTTAGGAAACTTTAGGGAAGTTAAAAGAGTCATAGGATTAAGCCAATTTATGAAATTACCATTAATGAAGCAGACCACTCCCTGAAATACAGTGTCACATAGAAGGGATACAGTGCCCGTCCAATGGTACACGGTCTGTGTACCTGACCGTCTGCCTTGCCTTGGCGTCATCTTCAGCTTGAACTCTCGGGGAACTTTATGGAACACTTCACGGGGGGACTCACGGACCGTGTGGCTGCATACGGACCGTAAAATGGTCCTTGGAGCCACACTTGGCCTGGAGTCCAGCCCCAAAAGCTGGACAACTCTCTGCCCCACTCCACGGAACCCCTCACGGGCAGTGAAGTGGCTCACCGACCGTGGGGTGGTCCGTGAGACTTGCCTTAGTCCAAGGCTTCGCCCCCAACCCCTGGGAACTCACTGGAACCCTCCACGGACACCCACACGAACTGTGGACCACCAAATGGTCCGGTCCTTAACCCATTTCTAGAACCTTGTTTCCTGCGTCCTTCCAAATACGGGCAGTCTCACTGTTTTGGCCATAACTTTCTCATATGAACTCCGAATCAAGGGAAACTAGTTGCGTTGTGAAGATAACTCAAAGAGATTAAATTTGATATATATCAGACCACACATGTCATCCCGTACCAAAAGTTATGATCTTTCAAAGTACACTTCCCAAATGGCTTCCCAACCTCACCAAAAGGTCCATTTTGAATCCGGACACTTAAATAAAACCCATGGCTACATAAATTCAACCATGACCAGTACAACATCATCCAAGACCAACCAATAATAATTTTGAAAAATTTTGGGTTGTTACATCATCTCCCCCTTGGGAACATTCATCCTCGAATAAGCTAAGACTACAGCTTGAGGACATCAATCAAAACAAGAGACATTCTAACCATAACTCAAAAGATCAAGCATCATATCAAAAGTCTTTACAAACTCATGTCAAAACATTATTTAAATCATTTTCGTGCTCATGTATGCATGCAATGTCATGAAACTCAAGAAATAAAGAATTAGGACAAAAATAGAGATAGAACATAGTACCTTAAGCTTGATTAGATTGGTAGAGATAGGGGTATCGCTCCATCATGTCCAACTCTGCTTCCCACATTGCACTCTACTCATCTTGATTCCTCCAAAGTACCTTGACCGAAGTTACCTCCTTATTTCGAAGCTGCTTCACTTGCCTATCCAAGATCTCAACTGGCACCTCTTCATAGGTCAAGTTCTCTTCAATCGTCACACCCTCCAAAGGTGCAATCGCCTTAGGGTCACCAACCAACTTCCTCAACATAGATACATGAAAACTTGGATGAATAACGCTCATGTCCAAAGGTAAGTCCATCCTATAAGCTACATTTTCAACCCGTTTCACAATCTCATAAGGCCTAACATATCGGGGACTCAACTTGCCCCTCTTGCCAAAATGCATGATGCCTTTTATGGGAGACACCTTTACATATACCAAATCACCAACATGGTATTCAAGATCCCTCTTTCTTAACATCCGAATAAGACTTTTGACGAATTTGGGCCGCTTTCAACCTTTCCCAAATCAACTTTAACTTTTTAATGACCTCAACAACCAAGTCCAGGCCTAGAAAGGCCCCCTCACCTATTTCGAACCAACCAACCGGAGACCTACATCTCCTACCATACAAAGCCTCAAACGGAGCCATACCAATGCTAGCATGGAAGCTATTGTTGTAAGAAAACTTGATGAGAGGTAGATGGTCATCCCAATTTCCCTTAAACTCCAGCACACAAGCCCTTAACATGTCCTCCAAGGTTTGAATTATCCTCTAGGCTTGCCCATCAGTTTGAGGATGGAATGCGGTGCTCAACTTGACCTTAGTACCAAGTCCCTTTTGGAAAGATCTCCAAAAATGAGAAGTAAATTGAGTACCACAATCTGATATGATGGACCTTGGCACACCATGCAATCTCACCAATTCCCGGATATACACCTTAGCATACTTCTCGGCATTATAGGTAGTCTTGACCAGTAAGAAGTGAGCTGACTTAGTCATCGTACCAACCACAACCCATATAGAATCAAACTTTCTCCGGGTACGAGGTAACCCAACCACAAAATCCATATTCACATCTTTCCACTTCCAAGTAGGAATCTCAATATCTTATGTGAATCCACCGGGCCTTTAATGTTCCACTTTCACTTGTTGGGAATTCGAATACTCCGATACAAATTTTGCTATATTTTTATTCATATCATGCCACGAATACAACTCTCTCAAATCTTGGTGCATTTTGGTAGATCCCAGATGAATTGAATATTGTGAATTGTGAGCCTCTTTCATGATGATTTCCCTCAAACCATCCACATCTGGAACACATAGACGATCTTGGTACCGAAGCACACCATCTCCCCATTGGGAGAAACCCTCAATTTTCCCATCGGTAACCAACTTCTTCAACTCCACCAAGGAAGAATTTAGATCTTGTTTAACCTTAACATCAACTACCAAAAAGGATTCAGATCCACCTTGAACAAGGACTCAGCCATTGTCGGATTTGGCCAACCTCACACCCAACCTAGCCAACCGGTGCACATCCTTTGCTATCTCATTCTTTCCCTTATCCACATGTATCACACTTCCCATAGAGATCCTACTAAGAGCATCCGCCACAACGTTAGCCTTACCGGGGTGATAAAGGACACTCATATCATAATCTTTAAGAAGTTCGAACCATCTTCTTTGCCTCAAATTAAGGTCCATTTGGGTGAACACATATTGTAAGCTCTTGTGATTGGTGAAAATATCCACATGCACTCCATAAAAATAATGCCACTAAATTTTCAAAGAAAACACTACCGCCGCTAACTCAAGATCATGAGTCAGATAATTTTGTTCATGCACCTTCAATTTTCGGGAAGCATAAGCTATCACCTTACCATGTTGCATCAAAACACAACCCAAACCAATACGTGATGCATCACAATAGACCACAAACCCATCTAACCCATTTGGCAATGTCAAAAATGGAGCCGATGTAAGTCGATCCTTCAAGGTTTGGAAACTTTTCTCACATTCATTTGTCCACACAAACTTGGCTTTCTTTTGAGTCAACTTGGTCAATGGAGATGCTATAAAGGAAAAACCTTCAACAAACCTTCTATAATAACCGGCCAAACCAAGGAAGCTTCTAATATCTGAAGGAGTTAATGGCCTAGGCCAATCCCTCATCGCCTCAGTTTTCTTAGCATCAACTTTGATCCCATCACCGAACACCACATGACCAATGAAGGAAACTTCTCCCAAGAAAAACTCACACTTACTAAATTTGGCATACAATTTCTTTTCTCTCAAGGTTTGGAGAGTCAACCTCAAATGACCCATATATTCTTGTTCACTATGGGAGTAGATCAAAATATCATCAATAAAGACCACCATAAAATTATCAAGGAATGACTTGAACACCCGGTTCATAAGATCTATAAACACCGTCGGAGCATTTATCAATCCAAATGACGTCACTATAAATTCAAAATGACCATAACGATTCTGAAAGGTTATTTTTGAAATATCACACTCCCTCACCTTCAATTGGTGATAACCTGAACAAAGATCTTTCTTGGAGAAATGAGTAGCTCCTTGAAGTTGGTCAAACAAATCATCAACCCTAGGCAATGGGTACCTATTCTTAACGGTCACCTTGTTCAGTTGCCTATAATCAATACACATACGAAGAGACCTATCCTTCTTTCTCACAAATAACATGGGAACACCCCAAGGTGATATGATTGGTCTAATATACCCCTTTTCTAACAAATCTTTCAATTGATCTTTCAATTCCTTCAACTCTATTGGGGTCCCCATACGATACGGAAGAATAGAAATAGGTTGAGTATCCGGAAGAAGGTCTATACCAAAATCTATTTCTCTATCGGGAGGAATACCGGGTAAGTCCTCGGGAAAATCATTTACCACTGGAACCAATTCAAGCCTAGGTGACTCACCCTCCATATCTCTAACCCGCACAATATGATAGATGCACCCTTTACAAATCATCTTCCGGGCTTTGAGGTATGAAATAAACCAACCCTTAACCACGGAGTCACTACCATTCCACTCCAACACGGGTTCATTAGGAACTTGGAATTTTACTTGCCTAGTCCACAATCCATTGAGGCATATGATGCATGCAACCAATCTATCCCAAGAATGACATCAAAATCATACATTTCAAGTTCTACAAGGTCATCGGGGAACACTTTATGCAACACCGACACGGGATAACCCCTATACACTTTTTGGGTAACAATAGAATCACCCATGGGAGTATACACCGAATAGGGTTCCCTTAAGGTTTCAGAACTCACACCAAACTTAACAGCCAACAGAGGAGTCACAAAAGATAAATTTGCACCCAGATCAAGTAAAGTATAAGCATCAAAGTTAAAGATTTTTAACATACCAGTCACGACGTCCACAGCTTCTTCCACCTCTTGGTGAGCATGAAGAGAATAGAACCGGTTGTTCCTAGGAGCACCACCAACCGGGGCTTTTGGTTGCCCTTAATCACCGAGAGCAACTTGGTCCTTTTTCATATTCTTTGAGTAATTTGAGATTTTGTGGTCCAAGCTACCACACCCAAAGCAAGCAGTTGTGACCCTTCTATTTCACCTGCATAGCTTCCCTCACATTAACCACAACGACAAAATCGGGGAACAACCCCAACCTGTGCCTTGGGAGGAGGCACTTTAGGATTAGAAATTCTCATGTTAGAACCTTGGCCTTGTTGGAAATGGCCAAATCCACCACTACCCTTGACATTGGAGAACCCACTATCAAGCCAGGCCCTCTTAGCTTTGTGCACCCTTCTCTCTTTTATCTTTTCACCCTCGATCTGTTCAGCATAAGTCATGAGCCTCGAGATGTCCAGATCCCGAATAAGCATGGTCGATCGACACTCCTTTACGACCAAATCTGATACACTAGAGATGAACTTGTGCATTCCTGCATGAGGATCCAACACAAGAACAAGAGCATATTTGGAAAGCTTGGTGAACTTAAGGGCATAGTCCCTCACTGTCATGTTACCTTGTCGAAGATTTATAAACTCAGTCATCATAGCCTCTCTAAGCTCAAGTGGAAAGAATCGATCAAGGAAGGCCATCTTGAATTCTTCCCATCCAACCTTGGCATCGAGCATTCCCTCAACAAGCCATTAGCTGTACCACACTTGTGCCACATCCTTAAGTTGATAAGCGGCTAACTCCGCCTTCTTCTATGAACCAATACCCATGATAGTCCACACCTTGGTGAGTTCATCAATGAACTCTTAAGCATCTTTATCAACCATAGAGCCATAGAACATCGGAGGGTTCATACGGGTAAAATCCCTCACCCTTGAAGTCGGAGTGCAAATGTTCACAGGATTCACTCGGGCTTGGTTGGACACAACTTGGTCCAACATAGATACCACGTTCCTGAATTCAGCATGAGACACCTACTCCTCTACCGATGCCCGAGGAGCTTGTTCCTCAATTCTGGGAGCCTTACGGGGAAGGGGAGCTCTTCTGGGAGGCATATTCTGAAAGAGCGACAAGAACACCAAGAGTTTAGAAAGAGCTATTGTAACAACTCACGGCATGACATAAGGAAGAAATGGAATGAGAAAATTCCTAAAACGTCATCATAGTCTCTTGTTCATGGACATGGCGCGCATTACACCCACGACCAAGACTCTAATTGAAGCGGCATGTTGGACTCCGAGGATCATTACAAACCTAGGGCTCTGATACCATCTTTGTCACAACCCAAATAAGGGGCCTAGCTGTGACATGGTGAAAAGGAACCTGAAAGTCCTCGATCAAGCCATTATAGCATCATCACATAAATCATCGATTTGGAAGTTCAAAAGTAAACACATAACACATAAGTTCTAAGGGAAACGGGGCTTTGGACTCAAGCTATGGGGATGTTTCCGGGAATAAGATGAACATGATTTCACATAGCACATAACAGTTATCTTTAATGGGCAGGTAAGTAGGACTCAAGCTATGGGGGCATTCCGGGTTAGGGGACTTTCCACATAAGCACATAGTCAACACACAATCCCAATAATCAAGTCATAAGCATAATCAACACCATTTTCATAACCAAAGCTCATAAATCATAATATCTCAATAAATACAATCCAACGTACAAGAGTTTAGTTTATCCAACAAGCCACTACATAAGATGAATGGGGCCTCGACATAGTTTGAGGCTCACCCTCAATACATAAGTAAAGAAAAGTAAAAATGATTCTAGCTAGATAGAAAGTGGTTATTTCCCTTGAACAAAAGGGCTCACCACAAAAAATGGGCTTCAAGATGATCACACGTCGTCCAGTGGAATATAGAAGTAGTCTCTGGTCCCTACATGGTTAGAAAATGTATACAAAAGTATGGGTTAGCACATAATATATATTAAGTATGCGGGCATGCAATGTATATGACAATATAATATGACCAAACAACATGGCAAGGGGACAAGTGACACGAAAGGAATGCATGTAGCCAAAAGATATATGACAATATGTTATGCCATAATGCATGAGATGCAATCCTACAATCGTAATATAGTGGGGATGTAACTCAACCGACAACGAAGGAGACCCGAGTGAGCTACTACCCAGATCTGGACTACTTGCCAAGTAGATCCCTAGTCAACCCTTCAACAAGGGGATACATAACAAGTCAATCCCTATCTAGAGAGATAACCCATGGTGGCACATAGTTTGACAGAAAGGAGTATGGACCCTTGGAGATATTCCACCCAGACTCCAATCCCTCGATACTAAGTCTCAACCCATGGGAATACATATATATACATGCAACTTCAAATCGGAGAACTTACATTCTTTTCAAATCATGCATCATTAGTCAAAACCAAATCATTGATCAAAACTATATTCATGCTTAGTCTAAAAACCAACAAGAGTTTCCAAAATCATATTCATAATCATTTCCATATCAATGCAAGAAGAGTAGCCCATCTACATAGCTTAACATATCAGACCTTCATAACATATCAAAGTGGTGTATGCACCCAAAATGGTCAAAGAGCCATAACGGAGAGACTATGTGATCACAAGCTTTAACATATCATATCATAACAAGAGTTTCATTATAACCAATCTACAATGCATATGCCATGAATGAGGAACAAGTGCATGGGTAATGGAATTCAAACTTTAAATCACAATTCAATGGATAATTCAACTTAAATCATGAGAAAATCCATATTTAAAACATAATGCAATTTACCCATGCATAATTAAACCATTAAAGGGACTTGCACATTGATCCTTCGAGAATTTCCATGAACTTCATAAAATTCAAACTTAATTCATCATTAAATAACGTAATTTCTACAGCCCACAATCCAATGCAATAAAATACATCAAAATTGGAAGAACCCATAACTTAAAGAAACTTAAAATCATAAATTAGAGAGTAGGGTTCTTGGGTCTTCATGGATGAAAGGGAATCCATGAAGCAAACCCACATACATAGAGATCAATCACAAGAATTGAAAATTTCTGCAAGAAAGGTGATCTTCCCCAATTTTCTTCAAGCTTTCAACAATGGAGGTCAAGAGAATTCAAGAAACTTTAGAGAGGATTCAAGAGTGTTTTGATGAGTGAAATAGGATTAGGGTTTGAATTTAGGGGTTTAGGAGACATTAGAGAAGTTAAAAGAGTCATAGGATTAAGTCAATTTACGAAATTACCATTAATGAAGTGGACTAATCACTAAAACACAGTGTCAAACGGAAGGCCACAGTTGGCCGTGTACTGGACCGTCTGACCTGACTTGCTCTCGTCTTCGGCTTGAACTCTCGGGGGACTTCTAGAACACTTCAAAGAGGGACTCACAGACCGTGTGGCTGCACATGGACCGTGTACTGGTCCATGGAGCCACACTTGGACCTGAGTCCATCCCCAAACGCAAGCCAAGGTTCTGCCCCACTTCACGGGATCCCTCACGGGCCGTGAAGTGTCTCACGGACTGTGGGGTGGTCCGTGGGTCTTGACTTGGTCCATGGGCTGGAACCCAGCCACCTGGAACCCACTGGAACATCCCACGATCCATCACATGGACCTTGGACCACCAAACTATCCATGATCCGGTCCTTAACCCCATTCCAGAAATTGTTTTCCACTGTCCTTCCAGTTACGGGCAGTCCCACTGTTTTGGCCATATCTTTCTCATACGAACTCCGCATTGAGTGAAACCACTTGCGTTGCGAAGATAATTCAAAGATATTCAATTTGATATATAGTATTGCACACAGTAAATATCGTACCAAAAGTTATGATACCTCAAAGTACACTGACCAACAGCCCGCACAATGTCACCAACCGTTCTGTTTTGAATTCGGCCACTTAAATACAACCCATGGCTACAAAAATTCAACCATGACCAGTTAAACACTATACAAGACCAACCATCAAGAAGTTAGAAAATGTTCAGGTAGATACACCCCCTTGTAGACCACATCATGCCTTTTTATCACCATGGTCTCCTTGTCCTTGAGGAACACCATCTCTACCCTTGATTGTACAAACCGCAATCTTGTGACCCAATTTGTCACATCCAATGCAAGCACCTATTTCTCCATAAAATATACCACCATGATTTTCTCCATACCTTCCACACTTAGGAACAATTTGACCACGATTACCACTTGAGATTTAGGGTTAGGCACTCTATCATTAGCAAACCTTTGATTTTGACCATTGGAGGACCCGTTGCCTTGATATTTATGTCTTTGTTTAAAATGACCACCCTCGGTACCTTGGAAACTACTATCATATAAATCCCTCTTGGACTCTCCACTCCTCATCTTCCTATGTTTCTCCCCTTCAAGTTGCTTGGCGTAAGTCATTAGCCGAGAAAAGTCTATATCATCCATAAGCATGGTGGTGCAGCATTCCTCATTAATCAAGTCAGATACTTCGGACACAAACTTGTTCATCCTTGACCTAGAGTCGACAACAAAGTTAAGAGCATATTTAGGTACCTTGTTGAACTAGAGGGAATACTCCCTTATACTCATGGAGCCTTTCTTGATGTTCATGAACTTCATCATTTTTTCCTCTCTAAATTCAATAGGGAAGAAATAGTTGAGGGAGGCGGCTTTAAATTCTTCCCATGGAATAGGATCATTGGTCTCCCTCTCTAGTTTCCATTGAGCAAACCAAATTTGTACAAGATCTTTAATTTTGTAGGCCGCAAGCTCCGCCTTATCTTCCAAACTCACCCCCAAAATAGCAAGAAATTTATGTATCTCATCAATGAATTCTTGGAGATCCTTTTCTATTTTGGAGCCATATAACTCTGATGGGTTCATCCTTGTGAAATCCCTTACTTTTGAAGTCGGAGTAGGAGCATGAGGAGCTTTGCCTCCTTGGTTCATTTGGTTGGTCAAAGCTTGTGCCAATAAAGCAATAATATTTTGATACTCGACATGTGTAACCCCTTATTTTCCTTGAGGAGCTTGAGAAGCTGATAGGGCTGAATCACCCTTGGGAGTAGAAATGCTTTGTGTCACCCATCTTTAAGACATGATCTAGAACAACAAATAACCATCAATTATAAAAAAGTAAACCTTAACTTAAGTCTAAATCATGACATAGACATAAAGAAATGGATCATTTCCTTAAACACCTCATAGCCTCTTATTAATAGTTGTGGTATGTTTCACAACCATGAACAAGACTCTACTTAATGCGGTGTGTTGGATTTCTGAGGACCATTTATAAACCAAATGCTCTAATACTAAGCTTGTAATGACCCAATCCTAGGGCCTAGCGTAATATGGTGAATGGGGAACCAAAAGGGACCCAAAAAGCCTCTTCAGCAAACATGGTACATCATTGGTTGCGGAAGCAAAACTAAACAACAAGCACATAATTTTTGGGGAAAAGCAAAAATCTGGACACAAGCTATGGGGATGTCATTGGGGAGAGGATTAGCATAAGCACATAGCAAATAATAGCTAAGAGGTGGGTAAGTATGGCTCACAATATGGGGGAAAAGGGACTGAGGACTTTTATCTCATCATCAACATATAACAAGAACGAATGTGAATAAGTCTAAGAAAGTCTTCAATAATACATAAACATAGTAAGTGTCAAGCTCGTAGCATACATAGTCATATCCAACAACACCTCTAATATGAATGGAACGGGGGCAAAGATATCTCCCAAAGTAATCTTCAAAAGTAAATGTTCAAAAGTAGATAAGTCTTAACAAAGCACTGAAAGAAAGATGATGTTTTCTCCGAAATGGAGGACTCACCAATAGCAATCTTCAAATGAACTGTCTAGCCACATGGAGAAGGGGGATAAATAGGAGCTCTGGTTCCTACATTGTTATATCATATAGGCAAAAGTATGTGTTAGTACTTGGAATGAACTAAGTATGCGCCATGTGATGCAATAAGGAATATAAGTCTTAGTTAAACAATATACATAACCATAATCAACAGATAAAGTTCCAATATGCTATGAATGATCAATGCTTAGTCAAGCCATTCATGAAGAATCATCAAGTCACATAACATATCATACATAGATGGGAAGGGACTATAATCAACAAATAAGACCAAGCGAGCTACTAATTAGAATTCTAACATTCACTCCAAACCAAATGAAGAAGTGATCTACTTTGCCAAGGTAAAACTGTCACGACCCGGATAGGGGGCCTAGATGTGACATGGCAAAAGAGGACCCGAAGACCCTCGATCAAGCCATCATA
>JBCEWC010020099.1:0-11088 GCA_038996855.1 Solanum aculeatissimum
AAAGCCTTCACCTTGTGCCTAGTTTTGATTCTCTGATTTGCACAAAAAGACCCCTTATTCCACCAGAAATATTATATTTGTCCCATACACTAGCAGCAAAAACCCAATTAAGGAAAAGGTGTTCGATAATCTCTTGGTAAGGATTGACATAACCTTTGCATTTATAAACTGTAGAAATACCATATCTAGTTATAATATCATCAACTGGTGTTTTATTCTTCCAAATTCTACCAAGAAAAATTAAGATCATGAGAGGTAAACATTTTTGTTAAAGCTTGGTGAAAATGCCATGATTTTCCTTCTTTGCCTCTTACTAATTCCCAAGTATTCTTGACTGAATAGTAAACTACTATTAGTGAGTAACCATAATGGTTAGTCATTTCAATAAAACATTATTCATTCATAAGTAAGATCATAATAATATGATTAATAATAATGTCTGATAATTTGACCTCAAGAACACTTCATTCTAATGTCTTATAATTATTCCTTCATCCCCCCCTTAATATATAAGTCCATGTGAGAATCACTAGGGACTCTTTTGGTCTGATATCATGATCCAACCCTCTGGGTCCTGTAGGCACCTATCTTAGTACCTTTATAGGTGAACCCTTAAATTTCAATCAATTAAATAATGTAAATCTGAATGAATAGAAAACAATATGGAAAATATCGTTAGATTTACCAAGGAAGAAGTTAAAACTCCAATTTAATGTTCTTGAAAAGACATCTAACAATCCCAAGGATTCTAGTTTAAATAGTTACAAGAGCTTCTAATAATACAATACAAAATAACTAGTGAAACTACTCCCACCATCAAGGAGCAGTAGAAGATGTTGGTTATCACCTTCATCTAACAAACATCACTAACCTTCCAACCAGACTATACAAAAAAGGTATAGCAATAATGGTATCAGGACAAACAACATATTCTTTCAGGCATCATCAGTCAACCTAAAGCCCACCACATAATACAAGAAAACATTAAGAGTAAGCACACAATAGGAACATTCAACACCAAAATTGTAACCACATATTCTAGTACCGATCAAGGCCGAATCTCTCTATTCCTCATCATACAATTTCTTGACAACTCCCAATCGCAAACTTAGTCTATTTACTCTGTCCTTTTTGTTAATCCTTATCGACAATGTTTGGAATAGAATATTTAGTAACTTACTTTAAATATGGTCAAATCAAGAAGGTTTGAGACTTCTCTCTCTCTACCCATACTTTCCTACTGTTAGACCCCTAGTCTACTTGAACGATATGGCATGGGCATGACAAGGACTTCTACATTGACCTTGACATGTATGTGGGCAAACAATTTAGTGTGGCTGTGCGGCTAAGTATTGGTAGTGTGGCAAGGTGTTCAAGCTACTTGAGTGTTGGCAAGGGAGCTTGAATAATATGACCAAGGATGCTGGAGTGATGTCTAGGAAGACTTGGGAACAAGTCAAGGCAAGACAAACTTAAGGCAAAGGCGTCGGCAAGACAAGGCAAGACAGCTTGTTTCTTGACAAGACTAAGGTTTGGCAAGGCTGAGAAAGTGTGTTGGCTTGACAAGGAAAGGTTGTGGGACTTGACGATGGAAAGACAAGGCTGATCAATATGTGGGCAAAGTGCAGGAAGCAAGTAAAAAATAAAACGAAGTGTTGGAAGGCAGCAAAAAATATTCTAAGTGTTGGGCATGCTGTAAATTCGCCTAAGGCATGGTGGCATGTGTGTGGCACATGCTTGGCTTAGTTTAAATTCAAATTTAAAGTAGTTGTTGGAATATGATTGTTGTAAATTAGTTAGATTCTGATTTGAGTTAGTGGACAGCCATGTGCCTGGCACATGTGCAGCTTGTAATTGCCTTTTCCGTTTGTCACTGTCTTGTGCCGTCTATTTTAAGGACTGAAATTCACCTAAGGAAAAATAGAGAGAGTGTTCTGTGTCTTAGATGAATTTTTGGGGTCTTTTCCTTTGTTGAGTATTATCAATAAAAGCTTGGGAAGCGTTCCTGTATATTGTTCTAAGTGTTCTAAGGTTTCTACTGCCTAAAGATGTGAATCAGTTTATGTGTTAGACTGTGTTGTACTGTGTGTTGTGGCTAAAGTTTTTAAGTGTTACAAACTTCCAGTGAGAGGTATCGAGAAAATAAATCTCCCCTGTGTCAATTGGTATCAGAGCACGACTGTACAAAGATGGTGATGAATGTAGCACTACGTGAACATATCAAAAGAATTGAGGCATTCATTGGCATGACAGATGAATGTTGGAATTATTGATTTGTTGACTCAGATGTTGGGTATCAAAATCGAATTTGAGAAATTCCGGTCGGATGTAAGTCTATATCATGCTGATATAGATGAACACATGGGTGAAATATGTAA
Organism: Solanum aculeatissimum; assembly: GCA_038996855.1. Taxonomy (NCBI): domain Eukaryota; kingdom Viridiplantae; phylum Streptophyta; class Magnoliopsida; order Solanales; family Solanaceae; genus Solanum; species Solanum aculeatissimum. The sequence continues at coordinate 2,379 of JBCEWC010020099.1, forward strand.
TTTCCGTGAGGGAATAATGCTGCAATTAGAGGGACTGACGAAGGAGAATGCAGAACTTCGTTTATAAATTGCAGTCCTACATCTGGCCGTTGCTGTGTTTGGGCCAAGTCATGGAGAACACTTTAAAGTGAAAATCCCAGACCTGAACCCTTTTGGTAGTGCCTGAAAATTACAAGTTAAACATCACCACAATGTACTTGGCGGGTGATGCAAAGCTGTGGTGGAGGACTCAAAATATGGAGGATGAAAGTGCTAACAGACCCAAAATTGATATACGGGACAAGTTGAAGAAGGAAATGAGAGATCAGTTCCTTCCTAGCAATGCCTCATGGATTGCTAGAGATCGTTGAAAAGGCTAAGGCAAAGTGGGACAATCCGTAAATATATCAAGGAATTTTCGTCCTTGATGATAGACATCACGAATATGTCGGATGAAGACAAGCTGCATAACTTTATTTCAGGCATGTAAGGTTGGGCCCAAAATAAGTTGAGGAGGCAGAATATTAAGGATTTTCCCTCTGCCATTGCTGCGGCAGATTTCTTAGTTGATTTTTTCTCAATTCATCCTACTTCCGAAGATCCCTCTACTTCAAACACTAAGAAAAAGTTTGAGAAGAGAAGAGAAGGGAGGAAGGAAAACCGAAAGAGAATGATGATAAGGACAAGATGCCAATAAAAGAAGGACAGAATAACAAGAACAAGAGCAAAGATAAGGGTTGTTGGACTTGTGGTGGTCTGCATTTGGCCAAGAATTGCAAAAATCGTGAGAGGGTGAACACACTGCTTGCTGGAAATATGAATTTGAGTGAAGATGATGGAATGGTTGCTGTACTTGCAAATTCGTTAGGGTTGTCTCTAAATCAGATCAGTTTGATCAATGCTTTTGTGGAAAAGTACAAGGCTGGAAATCCACATGTTACGCTAATTCACAAAGAAATGAAAGTTAATGGAAAATGGGTGGTGGCAATGGTTGATACTGGAGATACTCACACATTTGTGGATGTCAAAAGTACTTTAAAAATAAGACTAAAGTTGAAGAAAAGTCCTTCCTATGTTCAGACCGTAAGTTTAAAGGCACAAGCTATTCCAGGCATGGCCTATGATGTATCTATGTTGACTGGTTTCTGGACGGAAAAATATAATTTGATGGTTATGCCACTTGGATACTTTGAGATCATACTTGGAATTGATTTTTGGAGGAAGTGCAGGTTTGTCCCTTTTCATCACTTGGATGGTGTGATGATTATGAAAGAAACCAATGCAAGTTTTTTGAAGGTTGTTCATCCTTATGAAGAAGCTGAAAAAGTTGCTAAGTACAAGACTCCTATGTTGTCTGCTATTTCTATTGACAAAGGTCTAAGGAAGGGTAATGAGACCTTTCTTGTTGCCTTAGTTGAATTGAAGCCTGATGTGAATGTAGATGTGCCTGATTGTGTGGTAGAAGTGTTGAAGCAGGTTGCTGCTATGATACCGCCTGAGTTGCAAAAGAAATTACCACCAAGGAGGGATATTGATTATAAGATAGAGTTGCTGCCAGGTTCTACGCTGCCTGCTCAAACTCTTTATCGGATAAATCCTAAAGAGTTGGCTGAGCTGAGGAAACAATTGAATGAATTATTTGATGCTGGTCTGATTCAGCCTTCAAAAGCTACCTATGGTGCACCTGTTCTATTCCAAAAGAAATAGGATGGGTCGCTAACGATGAGTGTGGATTACAGGGCTTTGAACAAGGTAACAGTGAAGAACAAATATCCAGTTCCGTTAGTGCAGGATTTGATGGACAGGTTGAGCAAGGCATTCTGGTTTACAAAGTTGGATCTCCGGTCGGGTTATTTGCAGGTACAAATAGCAGAGGGTGATGAGCCTAAGACCACTTGTGTCACTAGGTATGGATCATATGGGTTTCTTGTGATGCCATTCGGTTTGAGAAATGCTTTGGCTACTTTTTGTAATTTGATGAATGATGTGTTGTTTGAGTATCTTGATGACTTTGTTCTTATTTACTTAGACGACATTGTTATCTATAGTCGGACATCGGATGACCATGTACAACATATAAGTATGGTATTGTCTAAATTGAGGGAATTCACTCTCTATGTCAAAATGGAGAAGTGTTAGTTCTCTCAAAAGGAGATTAAGTTTATTGGGCATTTGGTTAGTCAGAAACAGGTTCGGATGGATCCTAAGAAAGTGTAGGACATTGTTGACTAGTCAGCACCTTCATGTGTGAAGGATTTGAGGTCGTTCTTAGGGCTGGCCAAATACTATTAGAAGTTCATTGCTGGTTATTCGAAAAGGGCAGCAGCCTTGACTGATTTGTTAAAGAAAGATGTCAAGTGGGTATGGTAAGTTTGATGTGAAGAAGATTTTCAAATCTTGAAGGAAGCAATTGCATCAGAACTGGTTCTAAGGCTGCCTGATTTTGAGCTACCTTTTGAGGTACATACTGATGCATCGGAAAAGGCAATTGGGGGCGTGTTGGTGCAAGAAGGCCATCCTGTGGCCTTTGAAAGCAGAAAGTTGAATGAAGCTGAGCAAACATACTATACTCATGAGAAAGAGATGGTTGTTGTAGTGCACTATTTGCAGACTTGGCGTGTGTACTTACTGGGAACTCGCTTTGTGGTGTGGACTGATAATGTGGCTAATAAATTCTTCAAAACTCAGAAAACGTTAAGTCCAAAGCAGGCTCGTTGGCAAGAATTTCTGGCAGAGTATGACTTCATGTGGGAGAAAAAACCATGAAGACATAATCAAGTGGTAGACACACTAAGCAAGAAAGAGGTATTTACTGCAGTATATTCTATTTCAAAACTTGAGACTGGTATCTTTGACAGGATCAAGTTGTGTGCATTGAATGATTCATTCTATGTCAAATGGATGGGTCAAGTTCAAGACGGGACTTTGAGAAGGTACTAGATCGAGGACGATCTTCTCCATTTTAAAGGGGGGAGTATTGTGGTACCAAACGGTGGTGGACTGCGTAGGGACTTGATGAAAGAAGTGCGTGATACTACTTGGGTTGGTCATCCAGGTATGGAAAGGATGATGGCTTTACTGTTCCGGGTGTATTTCTGGCCTAAGATGGAAGATGACATTGAACCATACGTGAAGACTTGTAATGTTTGTCAAGTGGACAAGACTGAACGTAAAAAGGAGGCAGGATTGTTACAGCCCCTGTCCATTCTTGAGAGGCCATGGTTGTCGGTAAGCATAGATTTCATTTTTGGTTTTCCTAAGGTTGAAAATAAGACATCAGTCATGGTTGTAGTGGACAAAATTTTGAAATATGCTATTTTTATAGCTGCACCTAACTTCTGTACATCTGAAGTTACTGCTGAATTGTTTTACAAAAATGTCATTAAGTATTTTGGTATTCCGGCTGACATTATGTGTGATAGAGACACTAGGCTCACAGACAAGTTTTGGACAACTATGTTCAATATGATGGGGACCGAGTTGAAGTTCTCTACAGCAAATCACCCATAAACAGATGGGCAGACAGAGAGGATAAACCACTTTCTGGAAGAATACTTGAGGCATTTTGTGATGGCAAGTCAAAGGAATTGGGCAGATTTACTTGATACAACCCAGTTTTTCTACAACTTACACAAATCTTCAGCAACGAAGATGAGTCCATTCAAGATTGTCCTAGGCAGGCAGTCCATGACTCCATTAGATGTTGCAAGGACCAAGAGCCAAGGGAAGTGTCCAATTGCTTATAGGGTTGCAAGGGACATACTTGAAATAATTTCAGAGGCACAAGACAGCTTGCGCAACGCTCAGCGGCGCATGAAGAAGTATGTTGACTAGAATTGACACTAAATTGAGTTCAATGTAGGTGACCAAGTGTTGCTAAAACTTAATCCCCAAATCTGGAAATAGATTTCGAGTAAGACAAGGAATAGGGGATTGATCCCTAAGTATGATGGCCCATTTGAAGTTGTGCAGAACGTGGGTGAGGTCGCTTCCAAGTTGAGACTGCCAAAAAGGTTAAAAATTCACCTAACCTTCCATGTTAGCTTTTTGAAACCTTATTTTGCAAATATTGATGATCCAGGCACAAACACAAATAAGAGGGCTCCTCCTTCAATACCAAGTCACTTTGATTCTGAAATTGAAGAAATACAGGATCACCGAGTTGTGGGAAAAAGCAAGAAAAACACCAAGATAGAATTTCTAGTGCATTGGAAAAGCAAGTCGGTTGCGGATGCTATTTGGGAAAAGGCAAAGGACTTATGGTAGTTTGATGACCAAATCGATGATTATCCCAAAACATTCTTGATGAGGGAATTGAGTTCAAGAGGTGGGGGTGGTCTGTTAGACCCCTAGTCTACTTGAGCGACATGGCACGGGCATGATAAGGGCTTCTACATTGACCTTGGCATGTATGTGGGAAAATAATATAGTGTGGATGTGCGGCAAAGTGTTGGTACTGCGGCAAGGTGTTCAAACTACTTGAGTGTTGGCAAGGGAGATTGAATACAATGGCCAAGGATGTTGGAGTTATAGCTAAGCAGATTTGGGCATAAGGCAACGTAAGACAAAGGCAAGGCAGTGGCATCGGCAAGACAAGGCAATACAGTGTGTTGCTTGACAAGACTAAGGCTTGGCAAGGTTGCGACAGAGTGTTGGATTGACAAGGCAATGTTGTGGGACATGATGATGGAAAGACAAGGATGATCAATATATGGGAAAAGTGCTGGAAGTAAGTCAGGAATAGAACTAAGTGTTGGAAGGCAGCAAAAAATATTGTAAGTGTTGGGCATGCTGTAAATTCGCCTAAAAAATGGTGGCATATGCGTGGCACATGCTTGGCGTAGTTTAAATACGAATTTAAAGTAGATTTTGGAATATGACTGTTGTAAATTAGTTAGATTCTGATTTGAGTTAGTGGACAGCTGTTAGACCCCTAGTCTACTTGAGCGACATGGCAAGGGCATGACAAGGACTTCTACATTGGCCTTGACATGTATGTGAGGTAATAATGTAGTGTGGTTGTGCGACTAAGTGTTTGTAGTGCGACTAGGTGTTCTAGCTACTTGAGTGTTGGCAAGGAAGTTTGAATACAATGACCAAGGATAATGGAGTGATGGCTAAGCAGACTTGGGCACAAGACAAAGGCAAGGTAGTGGCGTCGACAAGGCAAACCGAGACAACTTGTTGCTGGAAAAGACTAAGGCTTGGAAAAGTGTGTTGGCTTGACAAGGCAAGGCTTTGAGACTTGACGATGGAAAGACAAGGTTGATCAATGTGTGGGAAAAACGCTGGAAGCAAGTCAGAAATAAAACTAAGTGTTGGAAGGCAGCAGAAAATATTCTAAGTGTTGGGCATGTTGTAAATTCACCTAAGGCATGGTGGCATGTGCGTGGCACATTCTTGGCTTAGTTTAAATTTTAATTTAAAGTAGCTATTGGAATATAATTGTTGTAAATTAGTTAAACTCTGATTTGAGTTAGTGGATAGCCATGTGCCTGGCACATGTGCAGCTTGTAACTGCCTTATCCATTTGTAACTATCTTGTGCAGTCTATTTGTAAGGCTTAAATTCTCCTAAGGCAAAATATAGCCATAGAGAGAGTGTTCTGTGCCTTAGATGAATTTGTGAGGTTTTTTCCTTTGTTGAGTTTTATCAATAAAAGGGTGGGAAGCGTTCCTGTATATTGTTCTAAGTGTTCTTAAGTTCCTGTTGCCTAAAAACATAAATCTGTCTAAGTGTTAGACTGTGGTGTGCTGTGTGTTGTGGCTGAAGTTTGTAAGTGTTGCAAACTGCCAACCAGAGGTGATGAGAAAAACAATCGCCCCTCTGTCAACTGATATCAGAGCACGACTATACGAAGATGGTGACGAATGTTGAACTATATGAACATATTCGAAGAATCGAGGCATTTATTGGCATGACAGATGAAAACTGGGAAGATCCAAATCTGATTGATCTGTTAACTAAGATATTGGGTATTAAAATTGAATTTGAGAAATTTTGATAAGATATAAGTCTATATCGTGCTGATATAGATGAACATATGGGTGAAATGTGTAATTTCTGTGAGGGACTAATACTGCAATTAAAGGAACTGACGAAAGAGAATGCAAAACTTCATTCAGAAAATGCAGTCCTGCGTTTGGCTGTTGCTGCGTCTCCGCCGAGCCGTGGAGAACACTCTAAAGTTAAAATCCCAAACCCGAAGCCTTTTGGTGGTGCTAGAAGTACCAATGAACTCAAAAATTTCCTTTGGGACATGGAGCAGTACTTTTCGACTACACGGGTACCTAAAAATGACAAGTTAGACATCACCACGATGTACTTGGCGGGTGATGCAAAACTGTAGTGGAGGACTCGAAATGCGGTTGATGAAAGTGCTAACAGACCCAAAAGTAATACGTGGGACAAGTTGACGAAGGAAATGAGAGACCAGCTTCTTCCTAGCAATCCTCACGGATTGCTAGAGACCGATTTAAAAGGCTAAGGAAAAATGGGACAATTCGTGAATATATCATGGAATTTTCATCCTTAAGGTTAGACATCCAGAATATGTTGGATGAAGACAAGCTACATAACTTCATTTCAGGCATGCAAGGTTGGGCCCAAAATGAGTTAAGGAGGTAGAATGTTAAGGATCTGCCCACTGCCATTGCTACAACAGATTCCTTAGTTGATTTTCGCTCAATTTGGCCTACTTCCAAAGATCCCTCTACTTCAAAGACTAAGAAAAAGTTTAAGAAGATAAGGGAAGGGAGGAAGGAAAACCGAAAAGAAAATGATGATAAGGGCAAGATGCCAACGAAGAAAGGACAAAATAACAAGAATAAGAACAAAGATAAGGGTTGTTTGACTTGTGGCGGTCCACATTTGGCTAAGAATTGCCCAAATCATGAGAGGGTGAATACATTGCTTGCTAGAAATGTGAATTCGAGTGAAGATGATGGACGTGTGGTTGCTGCACTTGCAAATCCATTGGGGTTGTCTCTAAATTGGATCAGTTTGATCAATGCTTTTGGGGAAACATCCAAGGCTGGAAATCCTCATACAACGCTGATTCACATAGAAATGAAGGTTGATGGAAAATGGGTGGTGGAAATGGTTGATACAGGAGCTACTCACATGTTTGTGGATGTCAAAATTGCTGCAAAAATAGGACTGAAGTTGAAGAAAAGTCCTTCCTATGGTTAGACTGTAAGTTCAAAGGCACAAATTATTGCAGGCATGGCCTATGATGTATCTATCTTGACTGGTTCCTGGACGGGAAAACATAATCTGATGGTTATGCCACTTGGAGACTTTGAGATCATACTTGGAATTGATTTTCTGAGAAAGTATAGGTTTGTTCCTTTTCCTCACTTGGATGGTGTGACGATTATGAATGAAGACAATCCAAGTTATGTAAAGGTTGTTCATCCCAATGGAGAAGCCGAAAAAGTTGCTAAGTACAAGTCTCCTATGTCGTCTGCTATTTCTATTGACAAAGGTCTAAGGAAAGGTAATGAGACCTTTCTTGCTGCCTTAGTCGAATTGAAGCCTGATGTGAAGGTAGAATTACCTGATTGTGTGGTAGAAGTGCTGAAATAGGTTGTTGATATGATGCCACCTGAGTTTCCAAGAAAATTACCACCAAGGAGGGATATTAATCATAAGATAGAGTTATTGCCAGGTTCTACGCCATCTGCACAGGCTCTTTATCGGATGTGTAACAACTCGAAATTTTTTGAATTCTACTTATGGTTGGAATTCTATGATGTACTACAAGTCATGGTTGAGTTTTGGTAGCCTCGGGTTGAGTTTATGTGGCCGAATGCATTTTGGGCTAGAAAGTGGCCTAGAGGGACAATTTTGATAGTCAACTTCAAATAGTCATATATTTTTATGTGGGATGAAACATGTGAGCTACCATATATCACATTGAATCTCTTTGAGTTAGATTTGTAACACAAGTGGTTTCACTCAATTTGGATATCGGATGAGGGAGATATGGCCCAAATAGTGAGACTGTCTAAAATTCGGAAACCATTGGAGATAGGCTTAGAAAAATGGCAAAGGACATTTTCACGGACCGTTAAACATTGAACGGTCCATCTAGTGTCCCGTGTGATGTTCCAGTGAGCTTGGGGTGGCTTGGAACCACCCCTAAGCCATGTGTAGGTTGATGGGACCTTTAACGGGCCGTTTGGCACTTAACGATCCGTCCACTATCCTGTGAAGTTAGACAGTGTCTAGGCCAAGGCTTTGGCATGATATTTCGGGTTAAATGAGGTTAGATGGTAGGTTACACGAGCTGTCTCACCTTTGACAAGCCGTTTGGTGGTTCGTGAAGTTCAACAGAAAGTCCTCCGAGAGTTCGTGGAAATATTTGGCTAAGTTCATCTTGACGGCATGGTAAACGGTCCGTGAGATTATTGACGGCCCGTGAACAGTGGCATGAAGTGTTCCAGTGAGCTCGTTTTGGCTCAGACTTGGAAATTTGGCTAAGTGCATCCAAACGATCACTTGAACGGACCGTGTGACCATTTGACGGCACTATAGCAGCCGTTTGGGTGTTGTGTTCAGTGAAAAGTTCCGGTTTATTAATGGTATTTTCGTGATTTAACTTTTCCCTAAGCCGCCTTTTGGTCCCTTAAGGTATCCTAAACACCCTATAGCATTCCCCAAACCCTCATTCATCCATTCAAACTCTCTTACACTCTCTTTAGAAATTTCAAAACCCTCTTGGCCTCCA
>JBCEWC010020100.1:0-11087 GCA_038996855.1 Solanum aculeatissimum
ACAAGTGAATTTCTAAACCTTAACTGAGTATGTAGAACCTTTTATTTACTTATTATGTGTGTTGGGAAGTTATGAAAATTTTTCTATGGATTGAATTGTCAATTAATTGATCTAGCAAGATAAATAATAGGGTTACTAAAAAGTAACTTAATGACATATATCTATGCAATTCTTTATGTGAAAGACCTGACTTATGTTATTGACTCGATAATGGGAGATTTACTGTGTTTGTTTAACTTGAGTTTCTTATTATTGTGGATATCATTATATTTCATGAATTATGCGAACATGCTTTTGTGCATCAGTTTGAGATACTGTGGCCGAGGTCTCCTTCGGTGGATGATTTGTTTCGAGGTCTTCACTGACTAATGTTTAGTGTTGAGGTCTTTTCGATCTAGCCAATATTGTGATGTTAAGGTCTCTTTCGATGAGTAGATTTATGCCATGGTCTCTTCCAATGGGTACATGGACTTACTAGTCTCCTATGGGTTTAGTATTAGTTTCAACAAATGTGTATCGCAGGACAGATATGCATCACGGTACTTGACATTCTATTGCATCATTTTACCTTTAATTTTGTTGTTGTAAACTGTGAATACCCCTCTTCAGTGATTTTATTAAACTGCGGACTTGGTGTTACTGACATGCCTTACTTGTGAAATATTATTGAGATATCTACTAAGTGTATTATAAACTGACAGGTTGGGATAATTTACTTACAGGTTGTAGTTGAGGAGGTTTGGTTGGTATGTTAGGAGTATATGCACTCTTTGTTAATCTACTTTACATTTAGTAGTTTACTTGTTGAATACTGTATTGTTCGGTACTCACTCTTTACTTCTACACCTGTGTAGTTTGAGAGCTTGGATCCATTTGAGTGCATTCCCCTTGTTCGTGGTTAAAGCTTTCATTTAAGTCTTAAGAGGTAGGTGCTTGTCTTCTCAAGGAGCCTTAGAGTTTCTCATTATATATGTTTTTGTTCTAGTTGAGACACAAAGACATTTGAGACTTATATTTTCTTTCGATTTCTGGTATACTTTAGAGGTTTGTACCTATGACACTATATTTTGAAGGTATTTTGGAATTGTGGCTTGATGATTTCTTATTTCATTTATTTGAGACATTAATTCCGCCTTATTTCCACTTTATTACTTTTTTTTTAATCTGTATTACCATTATTTTAGACTGACTTATCTTGATGGGGTAAGGCAAGTGTCATCACACTAGATTCCAGATCGTGACGCAACCTTCCTTTGTGTTCGACTCCTTCCATCAACTTCCTAATGTGGCGAAGGGTCCTTTTCATTTGGACAAAAACCAAGTGTTTTCCATTAGACTCAAATATGACAAGGCAAATTTTTTTGTTAGCTAACTTACTTGTCTCTATTTCTGCAGGAGTTAGTTTATAGATAGTTATCTCCTAACCCTCCTTTTGCAAGGGATAAAAGTTTTATCTTTGAATTGTGTTTTGAGGTAGGACTGTGCCTTCCTCTTGTATTTTTCTTATGATATACAACGTTCCACTAACAAGGAAAAATTTATTTTAAAAAACTATCAGTAACAGTATTCACCTTTTTATTCCTCTCTACTTTTTCAATACAAGTATACAACATATATTCATGTTTTTTCCTATCTAGGCTTTGCAAATAAATTTATCAGGTACTTTTTTATGACTTCTTTTACGTACATAATAGCCTTCGTACTTGAACCTATCTTTTCTAAAAGCTATTGATTCCATTATCAAATCAAATAGGACTATTTTTTTAATTCATTTCCTCCACTGATATAGGTTTATCCCGAGTCATAAGAGAGTAATTGAGCAAAACAATTCATCTACTTTTGGACAAATATAAAAATTGAGCAAAATTTAACACGTACCTTGTGAAGAAGATGAACGGAATCCTATCAAACTAATTAACAATTCAAAATTTTATCAATTTTTAAAAACAAAAACCCTAACTAATAACCTAAGCAAGGAGAGAAAAAGAGAAGAGAGTGACGAATTACCTGAGAGAGGCACGACGCGGGGAGTGACACCGACGGGGATGTGGGGGGTGTTGGTCGGGATAGGGTTTTGATGGTGGGGGGTCAGGGTCGAAGAGAGAGAGAGTAAAAAGAAGAAAGAGAGAGAGAGAGTTAAGAGAAATAAAAGATTTTGTTTAGGATATTTATAAAGAGGGCAACAGACAGTATCTCCAAGTTCCTCTTTAAAAAATTTATAGTTTTTGTAATGAAGTTTTGTTTTACTACTAATAAAGTATTTATTACAGGTTATAACAGTTCTATTTTAATTTAAATAATATTAAAATTTTATTTTTAAGTATAAAATAATAATATAATAATTATGAAAGAAAAAAATGATGGTTTATTGTTTTTTGTATCAATTTATTGCTATAATCTAGGAATTGTATTGTCATTTCTTAGGCTTCTCTAAATTCCCACGTTTCCAAAATCTCTCAAAGTTATTTTTCTCTTTCCAATTCTTCCACCTTCCTTTTACAGAATTTGAATTATTTTTCTCTTTCAAACTCTTCCATCTTTCATCTTCCTACACTCATTCATCTCTCCTTCATTTCCCACAATTAACAATAGAATGCCATGAATAAGAATGAAAAAGCTACGTTCACGCATTTCAAAAGAGTATGCTTCTGGCATTTCCAAGTATCAAAGGCCAAGATCAAGAAAATTAGTTGCAAGATAGATGACATCTTATGACATCCTGATATCTTTTGTCTTTTGTATTTTAGTTTAAATGTTGGATAATTTTATTTTATATTTTTGTCGTTATTCAACTTCAATTTTGTTACTCTTATTATTAACTATTAAGCTGAGCACTTTTGGTTTAAATGTTGGATAATTTAGTACATTCCAATCACAAGAAGTTGTATATCTTTTTACATTTTGTCTTTTCTTTTTCAATATTTTTAAATTTGAAATGAGATTGATATAATCTTTTAATGAATATTATGTACCATACGTCCTGTATTATTGATGTGCAATTGGTGCGAAATTTGATATATTATGATTGATGTGAATTTGGTATATATATGTTGTGTCTACTATTTGGATTTAATGTTTAATTGTGTTTAGTACTTATTAAGAACTAGTATGAAATTGGTGTAAATAAGGTATAAATTGGAATTTTTTTATGCTTGACATGAACTTTACATAATTTAAAAGTTTTACTAGTGAATTTAATTGGTATCCAATTATTGATTCTGAGTATAAACTAGTTTAGTGAATACCAAATTTTATACCACATACTAAACATATAATATACCAAATACATATACTCGTAAACTATTTGAATTCATTTAAAATTGTATTCTGGTATACATACCAAAATTTATACACATAATGAATTGAGTGAATTTATAATTTAAGCTTAAATTTTTTGAATCTTATTCATTGAAAAATCAACCATATACTATTTTTATACCTAGAAAAAATACCAAATGAATATATCAGTACATCATATTTATACCTTGAAAATACTAAATGAATATAATTTACTTGATAGCATTTATCGAATATAATACTTACTATTACGCAATATCAACAATACTATTTTATACTTGAATGCATTTTTTATACAAACTGAATCAAAATTTTATACAAATGTCATACTAAATTTACAACATTATAACTGCGCACAAAATGCATACACATTATCGAATATTTACATTTATTAAAATAGTATTCAGAATATATATAATTTTTATATACAAGTTTACTATCAATTATTAATTGAAAATCTATTTTTCTTATTAGATGCATACAAAATATAGACCAATAAAAAAAATATTTAGAGAAGAAGATGGAGTAATAACGTAATTACATGAAGGTAAATATCTAGAACTTGCTCAACTAATTAGAGCAATTCAAGGAAGTCAACTATTTTCAATTTTAATCTCCTTAATTAATTACAAATTGGATTTCCTTTTAAATTCTTTTCTGTTTTTCTTTTTATTATACTTGAAAATGTTATACACTGTTATTATTTTATTATTACTATTTTGAAACAAAACAAATTCTGTTATAACTTGTAGTAAAGTATCTTATAAATGTCAATTATTAAAATTTTCCAATTGAGCAAAATTTAAGACGTACCTTGCAAAGAAGATGAACAAAACTCTGACTTCCCAAGTTTGGAGTCTCTTTGTTTTTTCTTCATATAATCATATCTATTTGTCTATATCTACATCAATTTATACTTATACTATATCAGCTAGTGTTTAGTCATAAATTTCAAATATCATTATAATATATATATATATTAATCTAGCGTTTGGTCAAAGATTTTCAATATTATCATAATCTATCTATACATCTATGTGCGTGTGCGCACACACATTTTATATACTATATAAGATACTTCAAATTAAATTTGTATTCTTGCTAAATGTTATTATTTAATTATATTTCTTGTAAATAGAGTAGTTAGGTTATTTAAATATAAACGCCTACAAAAAGATCGTAAATGCTTCACATTTTTCATTAACAATTTCAATCATTTATTTTAAGTTGATTAACATTATTTTCATCACTACACTTTTCTTACTCACTTCAAACAATATTGTCTTTCTTTATCTTTTTTCTTGTGTATTTAATCGTTATTTGTGGGGTAGTATACGATAATGTTGCACCAATCAATTTGGAGATTGAATTTTGCATTGGGTCAACTATTGGAAATGATAATCAAAATCTTGATCGAACATACATTATATTGTACAATATGTATATTTGTTCTGTTTATGTTTATAATACGATAAAAATATTTAAAGTTTAAACTGCATAAGAATTAAATTGATTACGAGGACTTAATTAACTCTCTCTCTCTAAAAAGCATTCTTATTGGAGTAATTATAATGTTTCATCCCCCTCCCCCTCACCCCTCACCCCCACCCCCACCCCCTCCCACCTCCTCCACCTACCCCCAACCCCCATAAAAACAAATAAAGTATCAAAGTGGGCAACTAAACAACCTTCTAATTCAGATTCTTTGTGATTCTAGATGTTTTTCTTGGTCCCACCAAGTACCCTACTACACATGAGTAAGTTCTAATTTTGGAATAAAGAAATTAGACAAGGTATTGCAATTCTTTTTTCTCAATTTGAAGGTAATGCATACATGGTATCTGTAAATTATTTTGATGCATGTTATTTAAGTCTAGAGACTTTCGAAAATAATTTTTTGTTTAGTTTAAAAGGTGTGAATGACAAATAAATAGTTATAACTTTTCTGAAAAGGTTATGACCTTCTCAACTGGTTGTGACCTTTCTGATAAGGCACAATAAACACTTTTTTTTCTCGATATATATAGAATTTTCCTATCATTTCCAAATGAGTTTTTCTGACTTCTTCTTCTTCTACACAAACAAATTCTAGTGTGCTTTACTATTGTTGAGTGATTCGCTGACACCGTGATTTTAGGTACCGATACACCGGTGAGTAAAATCGTTCTATCATGGGATGATATATTCCATTAACCTCGGGTACTTGAGGGGAATAATTACCTTAAGGATACACTGTGTATTCAGTGGGCTCAATTTTCTTCTTCTCAATTTTATTTTTTGATTTTCATTACAAATTTTGTTTTCATTACTAGTTTTAGTTCGTTTTTGGTTTTGAAAACTTGTTAGAATCTTTGTGATTATTATTTTCACAAGGTTTTGTTCCACAAAAGTTTTTTTTACAATTTGTTTTCCTACAAAAGTTTTGTTTAATGCACAAGTTTTCATTGAACAAAAATTTTTGTTCTAAGTATTTTAGTAATACATTTTGGTTAACAATCTTAAGGAAATTATATTTTCACTTATATTATGTGCATTTGAAAAGTTATCTACCAGTAGACAAAACAGGAAAAGAAATATGAGATGATCTTCGGCGACATATGCCTTATACAACATTTTAATTACAACGCAAATGGAAGTTTTGTTAAAGTCAAATGATGACCCTTATTGACATCATAGTGATTATTTAATTTAAAAAAAACATACTTTTTGATGGCTTTATATCTCTAAACCCATTATGTCTTTCTAGTAAAATGACAAAAATACATGTCATTCAATGAGTAAGATTTTCTCTTTACTTGATCCAATATTGGACATGACTTTCTGTAATCTTAATTGAGAAAATAAAGAAATATTTTTTGTTGAAGTTCGAGGATGTGGAACTCGAATAGTAAATCTTACGGTGAGAGTAAAAATATAATGTGTGAGATGCAAGACTTGGAACACACTCTGCTTGATCAATTGCATCAAGATTTCTACTCATCTTATATTTTGCACCTGGGAGATGAAATCCTTAATATTCATTGTCATAATAGTCAAAAATGTTGTGTCCTTCTGTGAAAAGGTACCACTTGAAAAGTTGTGATCTATTCATAAATTATTTTATCTTTGGGAGATTAAAACTGTTGTGTTTTTCTACTTTTTGTTTGGAGACTAAAATTGTGTAGTTTTCCACTCCATGAGAAATTTGAAAATGTTTGATTTTTGGAAACTAAAATCTTTTGATTTTCTACTCCTTTAGTACTTTGAAAATTATAAAAAAAATTGCCAAGTAAATAAGACTGTACGTGTTCATGGTTCGAATATTATAAAAATTTCACCAATCTATCACACTTTATTTGAATAAATATTATGACTTGAAGAGTATAAAAACTTTTCCAGGAATATTAAAGCTATATGATTTGAAGAATATAAAACTTCATTGTTAACTAGAAACAAATCGTACAAATATGCAGTCGTTTGTGTTTATATTTTAAATACTAAGTAGTATGTCTTATTGTGATAGAAGTGTTGAATGAATTGGATGAAGGTGAATGGGTCAAATTATCAAAAATACCTCAATAAAATGCGATTTAAAATCTTAACCCGAAGCTCTCACGGATGGTCTCACGGGTCGTGAGGCTTACTGACCCAGCCCAGACAGTCCTTACAAAAACAAGCATAATTTGACTGATTTGACGTGAGTTTTACATTATTGAGTTACATTGAAAGCATGATTCTGATATTAAATATTCATGATTCACTGAGTTGTGGTGAGTTAATTTTTGAGTTGAGTTACTTGAGTTGAGTATCTTTGATTATGTCCTTCCTTTCAGGCCATTTTACATACTAGTATATTCAATGTACTGGCGTCCATTTGGATTGCATCATTTTATGATGCAGAGGCAGATAGTAGAGGACTTTGGCAAATGCACCATTGTGATTCAATTCCGAGCTTTCAGAGTTGGTGAGCCCTCCTAGCCTTTGGAGGATCCCTTTTCTTACATTAAGTATTTTATTTTACTTTCTTTGAGTTGGGTAGCCATGACCTGTCACGGTACCATCTAGATGTTTAGAGGTAGAGGTTTCATAGATATTGAGTAGAGAATTTGTTGCTTATTTATTTTCCAAACTTGACTATTGGAAATTATTTTATAAAAGCTTTACTTATTTATTCGATGTCTTTTCTTGTGTATTCTACCACTATTGAGTATGGCGTGACAATGAGGCCAAGTGGTTCGCTTAGGGACTAAAAATAGTCTTTGAGTTCCAACTATGCGAAGGGTACCCTCTTGGGCGTGACGAACTTGGTATCAGAGCACAGTGTTCAAGTGTACTACGGAGTCTATGAAGTCATGTCTAGTAAAGTCCTTATTATTAGTATGAAGCGTGCCACATCCATAATATGGAGGCTATAGGAAATTGGAATTTTTACACTTCTTTCTTATTCTGATTTGTGTTATAGAGTTAAACTCTAGAAAATCTCTCTTCTAAATCGTGCATTACACATTTGCAAACTATGCCTTCCAAGTGCATTGTGAACCTGAGAAATGCCATCATCACCTAGGAGCTTGAGCCTACTACTCAGCTTGTTGCACATGCTCAATGGATAGAAGAGGACAGGGAGAATGAGATGGAAGAACCTTGGAGAAAAAGGCTGAGTCAATAGGACATGAGTGTAGTGAACATAAGAAAGGGAATGGAAATAGGTTTCCCTTTCTACAGAGACCCTTGAGTTATGCGTCACCACTAGTAGGTGCACCTACGTTTAACAAGAGATATAATCTGAGGCCGAGGAGAAACCATCCTTTCAGGGTTCGAAATCTTTCATCCCGAGAAAGTGTGGCTCGAGGTCATAAAGGAAAACTATCATGTGGTGAGTGCGGCAAACTTCATTTTGGGGTATTCCCATTCGGCACCGATGGCTGCTATAAGTGTACCCAGGTAGGTCACTTCCGAAAGGAGTGTCCGATGTGGGCCAACAGAGCTCAACCCTCCACCCCAACACTAGTTAGAGAAAATTAGAGAGGTGTTACTTCTGGCATGAACTAATAAGCAAAGTTCCCATAAGCATAATATTCAACATAACAATTCGGCGTACAAGAGTTTAGAATTTTGTCCATAAGCCTCTACATAGATGAAACGGGGCGTTGATATAGTTTGAGGATCACCCTCAAAACATAAATGAAATAAACAACATAATAAAGCTAGGCAGAAAGAAAATGGCTATTGCCCTTGAACGAAAGGGCTCACCACTAGTGCAAATCATCAAGATTAATCACACGTCGTTCTGTGGAATGTGGAAGTCGTCGCCGGCACTAACATAGTTAGAGCATGTAGACAAGAGTATGGGTTAGCACAATAATGTACTAAGTATGCGGGCATGCAAATGCATATGCACATGAGCCTATAGTAACCTACATGTCAAGGGCACATATATAGCCTCGCACACTCTCATTTCCTTAAGTTTCTCTCCCTCAATTTGTTCGGCATATGTCATGAGCCGAGAGATATCCATCTCCTCAATAATCTTTGTCGTCCAGCACTCTTTCACAACCAAGTCTGACACACCCGAGATGAACTTGTGCATCCTTGCACGGGGATTCGAAACAAGTGTAGGAGCATACTTGGAGAGTTTTGTGAACTTGAGGGCATAGTACCTCACAGTCATGTTACCTTGTCGAAGATTGATAAACTCAGTCATCTTGTCTTCCCTAAGCTCAAGTGGGAAGAACCAATCAGGGAAGTCCATTTTCAATTCCTCCCATCTAACCTTCGCGTCCACCACCCTTTCCATGAGCCATTGACAATACCTAACTTGTACCACGTCCTTGCATTAGTAAGTCACTATATCCGTCTTTTCCTCCGAACTCATCCCCATAATTGACAACACTTTAGTGAGTTCATCCAGAAACTCTTGAGCATCCTCATCGGCCTTAGAACCATAAAACTCTGGAGGGTTCATACGCGTGAAGTCCCTCACCCTTGAGGCCGGAGTAGAGACATTAACCGGCCTATCTTGGTTGGTCACATCTTGTGCCAACATGGAGACAACATTTCTGAACTCGGCATGGGACACTTATTCCTCAAACGATGCTCGAGGGTCTAGTTCTTCCACTTTGGGAGCCTGACGGGGAAGAGGAGCTCTTCTGGGAGGCATTTTCTGAAAGAGCGATAAACATACCAATTTTTAGAAAGAACCATCGTAAGGTCTCATGGAATGACATAAGGAAGAAGTGAAATGAGGTAATTCCTAAAACTTCGTCATAGCCTCTCACTCATAGGCATGGTGCACAACACAACCATGAATAAGACTATACTTGATGCGGCATGTTGGACTCCAAAGACCATATATAATCCTAGGGCTCTGATACCATCTTTGTCACGACCCGGATAGGGGGCCTAGATGTGACATGGCGAAGAAGAACCCGAAAGTCATCGATCAAGCCATCATAGCATCATTACACACATCATCGATTCGAAAACGCGGAAGCTAAGCACATAACACATAAGCTCTAAGGGATTCGGGACTTGGGACTCAAGCTATGGGGACAATTTTAGGATTGGGATAAACATGAGTTCACGTAACACATAACAATAATCTCTAAGGGGAAGGGTGAGTGAGATTTCACTATGGGGGCACACCGGGATTATGGGACTTACCATATAAGCACATAGTCATTCAAAGCCCCAACATTCATATCATAAGCATAATAAATGATAATCCTCATAATCAAGACTAACAAGAAAAGTCTCCAAAAGCATAATATTCAACATAACAAATCGGCCTACAAGAGTTTAGAATTTTTTCCATAAGACTCTACATAGATGAAACGGAGCCTCGATATAGTTTGAGGATCACCCTCAATACATAAATGAAATAAATGACATAATAAAGCTAGGTGGAAAGAAAATGGCTATTGCCCTTGAACAAAAGGGCTCACCACTGGTGCAAATCTTCAAGAATAATCACACGTCGTTCGGTGGAATGTGGAAGTCGTCGCCGGCACCTACATGGTTAGAGCATGTAGAAAAGAGTATGGGTTAGCACAATAAAGTACTAAGTATGCAGGCATGCAAATGCATATGCACCTGAGCATATAGTAACCTACATTTCAAGGGCACATATATAGAAATGAATATAGGAAGTGACAATATATATATCAAGATGCCATGTAAGTCATGATGCATAAATGCTATAATGCGTAGTATAGAGGGGATGGAACCATAACCGACATCACAAATCCATGTGAGCTATAACATGACCTTTCTCAATGAGGCCTCCCATTAGATCGGAGAAGACTACTTGCCAAAGGTAATCTTCACCACACCTTACGACCCGGTCATTTTAGTGTGATGGCATCTAACAACCCAAAAATTATCAAAATCTACTTATCATTGGCATTCTAGGATGTACTAAAATCCATTTTGGAGTTATGGTAGCCACGGGTTGAGTTTAAGTGGCCGAATGCAAATTGGACTAGTTAGTGGCCTAGAGGAACAATTTCGGCAGTGTACTTCAAACAGTCATAACTTTTGATGTGGGATGAACCATGTGAGATACCACATATAAAGTTTAATATCTTTGAGTTAGCTTTGCAACACAAGTGGTTTCACTTAATATGGAGCTCAGATGAGAGAGATATGGCCCAAACAGTGAGACTATCTAAAATTCGGAAGTCATTGGAGATACGCTCAGAAACATGGCCAAGGACTTTGGCACGGTCCGTCTATTACCTCTTCAGGATTTCCAGTGAGCTAGGGGTGTCCTGGAACCACCCCTAAGCCAATTCTAAGTCAACGGAACCTTGGAC
>JBCEWC010020102.1:0-11087 GCA_038996855.1 Solanum aculeatissimum
TTGCTCCTAATTTGGGACTTTGTACTATCCAAATTTAATTGAGTTCCAATAATAATACTAGACACCAAGTGGGGAAAAAATTTCTTCCTTTTATACTAATGTAATGACACTAAATGTCATTTTTTGCATTTTAAACATAATTACCATTTTTCAGTTCTAGTAGTTTTGGGTGGTGAAACTAATGCTAGAAATGTCTTCGTTGTAATTTTTGAAGCTTTCGTGAATATTTTGAATTTTTAGTTTTAAAGCTAATTTAAATGATCTTTCTTGGGTTCGGGACCACAGAGGTTGCATATTTGAATTCGGATGGTTCTATTCAGTCCAGATCATCGTTTCTGTTAGAGTTTAATGTTTGGTTTATGTTCACGGGGTTCCGAATGAATATTGAAGGTCCTTTGTGTGATTTAGTGTTGTCTTGAAATTGCTTATATCAGGTGCAAGATTTGTACTCCGCGTTCGCAGACTTTTTTCCACGTTCGTGGAGGTATAATTATGTTGTACTCTTCATTTGTGAATGTCCTTCTGTGTTCGTGGAGAACAAAAATGTCTAAAACAGTGAACTCTTTTAAAATATTGGGATTAGCTATTTTCCACCATTTTCAAACTAACAAGCTCCGTTTTAGAGAGGATCTTCAAGTTTTTTTCAAGGCAAATATCTTGGGTAACTCTTTTCTAATCTATTTCTTCAATTGTCATTGATTAAATTATATTTTTAACTAGTAGTTTGGGGTTTTTAATTGTAGAAATTGGAAATTTTTGAATAGGGATTTCCTAAACTTTAATCATTGATTTCTTACTCATCTTAGTTCTGTTTTGAAACCGCCTTCACCATTGGAGTTTTTATTTCGAAGAGAACATTTTTATTCTCTAATTTTGAGTTTCTGGTGACATTTTTTGGCATGAGAGTTTTGGATCATTTTACCCTTTTTCTTCGAATTGAGTATTTTTGTGTCATTAGACTCGTTATGTGATTGTGATACCATATTTGAATAGATTGTGGTGATATGGAGCACCGATAAAGGAGGAAAGCGTTGGATTCATCTTGATTCGAGACTTTGATTGAGGCAAGTGAATTTATAACCCTTTGTTAAGTATGAATAAACATTCTATGCTCCTATGTGTGCAGAATTGAGTGCTTTGGGGTAAGAATTATATCATCATATGCTTGATCATGATATTTTGAATAGAAATTTTTTTATATGGGGATTTATTGATTTGTAAATTAATTGTGGATTCGTGACCTATGCGATCTTGTAAATTATTCGATATAGATAGCGAGATGGTGCTTATATTGTGAAAGGATTGATATATTGAGACAAGGGTGATAACGAGATACTTGAGAATTAATCGATTTCTATTGTTGAGATACATCAGGCGTATGGACATCTTGGATACTCCATTTCCTTGAGCATGACTATTTTCTATTTTTACGTGTTTGCTTGATGATCTATTTATGATAAAAAAATCGAAGGGAAGTCATTTCGGCTAGTTGCTAATGAGATTGAGATTTTTTATGACATTGAAAATTGACGCTCTTTAATTGTAAATTGATAATGAACATGTGGAGTACATCTGGTGAGATAGAGATTTTGTTGTAGGCTCAGAACAAATTGATCCTTATATCTTGTATATTGAGATGTGTGATTTGAATTTTTATATCTACAGTAATATAGACTCTTGCATGCACTCCTTATTACTCTATGTGAATAATATATTATTGTGCATTCTTGACTGAGTTACACTAGTTCATTTTGGGGTCGGGCCACATGCTCCATGGTATGAAATATTGATTCATTAAGGGGATAGGTCATACGCTCTGTGGTATAAGATATTGATTCATTATGGGGTCGGTCCACACACTCCGTGGTATGAGATATTGATTCATTATGGAATCGAGCAACACGCTCCGTGGTATGAGATACTAATTCATTGTGGGGATGAGACACACGCTCCGTGGTAGGTAATACTGATTATACTTGGGACGAGCCTCACGCTCTGAGGCAGATACATGGATAGATATGTCCCCCATAGGTTTCGGCCTGAGGTTATCAGCAGATGTGTATTGTAGGGCATACATGCATCATGCTTATTTGATATTGTATCACATTATTCGCATCTCATGGCATCCACTCTATTTCGCATCATACCTGCTTGTTATTACCTTGTTATTGCTCATGAGATTGTATTCTTATTGTATTACTGATTTGAGTATTACTGTATTACTAATTTGGGCATTGTTGTATCACTGATTTGAGTATTACTGTATTTACTGATTTGGGCATTATTGTATCACTAGTTTGACCATTATTGTATCACTAATTCGAGTATTATTGTACCACTGATTTGAGTAGTTGTTGGTTCTATTTTTATACTTGTGTATTGAGATACTATGCCAAATGATGAGGATATCTATACTACTGTGAACTGTATATTATATTGTGTTGGGACTTTTCTGAGTGCAGGTTTCTAGTTCGACGGATTGTTGTTGGAATTTATGGAGTTACTTGTGTTCTTCATTACTTTATTTTTTGTTAGTTCCATTTCGCTGAGTACCCAGTTGTTTGGTGCTCATTCCCTTGCTATATTTTTGTAGGTTGTGAGCTCGAACCATCCTACTAGACTTCTATCTTTTGGATCAAGCTTTTGGATTACTTATGAGATAGCTGCTCATGTCTTCAGCAGACCTTGGAGGATCCATTTCTATGTTTCATTCTATTTGAGGACTAGACATTATGGCTCACACAGTTTCAGACGCAAAATCTTACTTATTAGCATCGAAGACAGCACAACATTTGGGTCAAAGAATACTCGAGGCACAAGCATCAATAGACGGAAACCAACCGACAACCAAAAATAACACTAGCTCGACTTCAAGAATAAGAATCGCAAATTACATTTCCAACTAGCAATATTACAAAAGACCATTAGTATTACTGTAAGAGGTTAAAAGAAGAGAGAAAAGAGATATACCTGATGCCGACAAAGAACGAGATATCAGAACCTCCATCGGATGTGACAAGGATGATAAAGGAATTTCCACCTGGGGAAAGGAAACAGTGGAGAATAGTGAAACATAGAGCAACTGAGATAAGGGAAAGACAAAGCAAGCTAGATCTAAAAATGGAGGCAACAACAAGAACTTACTCTTGGTTAGGCGATGACAGAACGACAGACCCACATTGCAGGAAAGTTGGAAATCACTACAGAGAAGCATAAAGAGAAGAAGCATCAACCAGAAGCATTTGGTCATGACGGAGTATAATAAAAAGTGGTGCAAATGAAGTGTCTAGAAAGCAACCTTCCAGGATATTATCTAAATATTAGTGGGCCAAGTATTTTGGTTAATGTTGGGCCAGGTTTTATTTCAACAGTTGTTGTATTAGAATTCATGGATTAGTTTTATTTATTTTTTAATAAAATGAGCCTTGAGCTAAAAATTTAATTTTTAAAAAAGGAATAAGAATCTCAAATGGAACCTCTCGATGAAATTCTCTAGATCCCTTATATTTTTAAATAGATTTCCATTCAACAACATCCTAAAGAAATGCTTAAAAAACGAGATCAAGAATCAAAAGAGTGCAACAAACAAATGAATCTAAAGAAACAAACAAATGGAACCACACCTATAGAATACCAAAAAAGGTCAACAAAAAGGGGGAAAACTCATACCTGGTAGGAGTCAAGAATACAAGCAAGACATCTTATAATCAGAAACACCAGATCTGAATCCTTAGCCAATCGAACAAAATACAGACAACCTGAAAATGGACGCATAAAGATATGAGACAAAATCGGCACAACCAAGAAAATAAGAAACATGAAACTTAATTAGATACCAAAATTAGAGCTTCAAATTAAAGATAGAAGGCAAAATAAGAGAATCAAGAACTTAATTGGCCGAAAAAGGGCACCGGAATCATCAAATCCAAGCTCAGAAAAACAGTGGGCAAAAAGGGGTCGGAAAGTTCTACAGTTCTCAATTTTAGATTGAGAAGACATTTACGTTACTTTTTCTTTTTTATGTTTATCATTTATTGCAAGACTTTATTTATCATAATAAAACAGTAAGCATGTCAGGGGCCCATTGTACCTATTTTAAAAAAATAAAATATCAATTATCTTTTGTTTTCACATGCGTGTGTGTGCTGAAAAATCTCAAGAAATTCTCTCACTTACAGTAAGGGCATTTGAAGAGTTGTCTCATTTAGGAACTTATTATTATAAGATTTTCACGACCTGAAATAAGGGTGTGATGACACTCACCTAACCCACCAAGGTGAGTCACTCCAACACTACACAACCCAAAGAAATAACATAACGGAAGATAAAACAATCTAATATGATAGATAAGTATAGGGAATTAAAAGCTACAACCATCCCAGAACTGGTATCACATGTACTAGCCTATAATAATCAGAATACTCAAATGAAATACAAGTTTCATATGTCTAGTCCTCAAATAGAACAAAATATAGAATAAAATTATCCTCGAAGGTCTGTCGAAGATACAAGCAACTACCTCACGAGTGATCATGAAGCTCAATCCTGAAATGAAGGAAGCTAACAAGGGGGATCGGGCTTACGACCTACAAAAATGTAGCATGGGGTGAGCACCAAACAATAGGGTACTCAGGAAAATAAAAACTAACCTCAAGTAATGAAATAAAGAACATAAGTACTCCTATTCACACAATCACATACCACCGAACCACACACCCGCACTCAGAAAAGTCCCAGCACAATACAATGGACTAATGGAATGGTGCTAAATGTGAATCAGGAAGAAGTAAATATCAATAGAGGTTTTTAGTGTAGTAATTTTGAAATTTAATAAGAAGGAAACCCGTTAATTTTCACCATAGAGCAATTTGCATATGTTCTTGGTTTAATCTTTGTGCATTGTCTTTGTAGTTACATGATTATTGTTTATTTTTATTATTAATGATGACAATTATGGATGGAATTGAACTTATTATAGAAATTATCATTCTTCTAGATAAAACAATTCCAATAAAATAATTATATTCACTCAGAATCTAGTATTTTATTGAATCCTCGAGTAACTCGAATACGCAGGGACACTCCCTTACAAGATATTTTCATATTCAAGTTTCAAACCCGAGACCTCTGATTAAGGATGGATGGATCATAGGTGATGGTTGTCAGTTAGAGAAACTCCCAAATAGGTCTTGATAGTACTATGAGTGGATGGGATGAGATGATATATGAATGGTCATTGTCTAAACTGTATTCTTAGTTTAGACTCTTGACTTGATGATTGAGCTTCCTATTTCTTGAGTTGAGTTATTTTGAGTTGATGTTATCCTACCTTTATATGTTTCATTCTGCCATTTACCAGTACATTCCACGTACTGACGCCCATTTGGGCCTGCGTCTTTTCATGATGCAGAGACCGGTACTAGTGGTCATCAGTAGGCGCTCCATTGAGGACTTATTTACATTCAGTTAATTGGTGAGTCCTCCCCTACTTTCGGAGGATGTCGTATTTTATCTTCTAGTTTTGAGTTTAGCTTTTGTATTTTATTTTGAGGTAGCCATGGACTTATCATTGGCACCACTTAGTCAGATATTTAGAGGCTTCATAGACTAGAATCTCGAGTTATGTATTGATGTTATTTTTGACTAGTTTCTTTCATACTAGTCTTACTTAGTCGATGGATAGATTATTTGGCCTTTGGATTATCATTTTATCATTATATTTCATTGAGTAATTCTTCACCATTGAGGTCTTCTACTATTATATTATAATTGAACGAATATGGCAAAGTCGAGTGATTCGCTTGGGGGCTAGCAATAGTCTCCAAGTGTCGGCCACGTCTAGAGTACCCTCCCAGGGCGTGACACATTTCACAAAATAATTTAAGGATGAGCTCAAAGATTATGAAATTAGGCTCATCAATCCTCCATGTTTTAATGAAGAGCCCCTTAATCTCATGATGTAAAAAAATATTTTTTTCATCTATTTTATATTTTCTAAATATAAAATTTATTATCTGTATTTTACTTTCTTTTTCCTGTGCTATCCATTTGGATTCATTTAAGGTTAATAATGCTAAAACTATTTGAAAGAAATAATGATTTGTCAATCAAAAAAATTTGATGACTACTTTTTCTTGTAGTATATGAGGATGCCTTTTTTAATTATGCCTTCAAACTAAAATATTAGGTTATTAACATCTTATACAGAATGGTGTTGAATATGAATCAGGGAGAAGTAAATATCAATAATGGTTTTTAGTGTAGTAAATTTTGAAATTTAATGAGAAGGACAACCTATTAATTTTCACCATAGAGCAATTTTCATATGTTCATGGTTTAATCTTTGTGCATTGTCTTTGTAGTTTCATGAGTTTTGTTTATTTTTATTATTAGTGATGACAATTATTGTTGGAATTGAACTTATGTAGAATGTTGATATAGATGTCAAAATTTTATTGTACTTTTGTATTACTGAGATTTCTCTAACAACCCCCCAATTCATCCTACCTAGTCTGAGGAGATTCCTAGAGAGAAATTGTGAAATTTGACCAAGAAAAGTCACTAGAGGAAACAACGAAGGCCACCTATGACCCGTAGAGTGATCTGCGGCTCGTAGAAGAGGCCTTGTAGGTCATCCAGATAACTTGGTGAAAATTTTCAAGTCTGAGGCTTATATACAAGACACGCTATAGGCATGTACATAATTCCATGATGCATAGATTTGGTTTCTTAGACTGATGGCTCAAAATCAACTTTTTTGGATATTGAGTTACTGTAATGACCTCAAAAGTCATTTTTGGCACCAGTACTCCGCGTTCGCATCTCATGGACCGCGTTCGGGAAGGCCTAGCAGCCAAACCTTCGCGTTTGCGGGGTGGCTTCTCCATTCGCAGAGGGTTATTCCCCTCCTACTTCTGCAATCGCGGATATGGCTCCGAGTTCGCGGAGCATTACTCGTGCCTGATCAGCGAACTATTTTAAAAGATGGGATTTAAGTCCTTTTCACCATTTTTTACATTTTCAAGCTCGTTCTAAGGAGAAATTTTTAAGGTTTTGAAGTCAAATCGATTGGGTAACTATTTTCTAACCTATTTCATTGTTTACATTGATTAATTTATGCTTTTAACTTCTAATTATTGAGAATTCTCGGATATAATTTTCCTAAACTTTAATAATGGTTTTCTTACTCATCTTAGCTCTATTTTTAAACCATATTTTCCATTGGATTCCTTGTAATGAGTAAAATATTTTCATTCATAAATTTCCAGATTTAGGCAACGTTTTTCAGCATGGGATTTTTGATAATTTTACCCTTTTCCTCTGAATTAATTGATTTTAGTGTCATTAGATTCATTATGTGATTGTGATGCCATATTTGAATAGACTATGGGGATTTGGAGTACCAAAAGAGGGGAAAAGTGGTGATTTTGACATAATTAGAAACTTTATTTGAGGCAAGTGGACTTCTAATCTTTTGTTAAGTATGATTAAACGTTGTATGCTCCTATATGAATAGAATTGAGTATTTGGGGATAGAATTATATCATTGTAGGTTTGATCATTATGATTTGTATTGAATACTTGCTCGTACATTGATATATGGATCTATAAATAAATAGTTATCATGTAATCTATGTCACCTTGTGAAATTATTCTTTATTCATAGTAAAATGGTGTATATATAGTGATATGGATGAGATTGTGATATTGATGATATTGAGACACTGATGAGATTGTGATATTGATGATATTGAGACATGATTGAAATTATGATACATATATTATCGAGATACTGGTGATATTGAGATGTTGATGGTATTGAGATATTGAGATCATTATGATGATGACACTGTGATATAATTGTGATCCTGCATGTTGCATTTATTATTATTTTTGCATTGATATTTGGGATGGCTATGACCGATATATGAGAAAGGTAACATGTGGATTGGTGGCCGAGGTCTCTATCGGTCAGCCTGAGGTCTTATTTGAGTGGGTGAGTTTAGTCCGAGGTCTCATTCAGATGGACCAAGATCTCTTCCAGTCGGGTGAGCATTAGTTGAGGTCTTTGTCAGCGGTGTTCACAGATATACAGAGAGATATGCTCCCTATGAGTTTCGACTAAGGCAGATAACCATATCTAATCAGCAGATGTGTATTCTTAGACAAACATGCATCATGATTATTTGACATTACATTGCATGATATACACCTCATGGCATCCACTTCATCTCACATCATACTTAGTTGATACTATTGTATGTATTATACTTATCTTATCCATGTTATGAGTAAGTGTTGGATCTACTTGTATTCCTATGTATTGAGATATCATTCCAGATGATGAGTATATCTATATTACTGTGATCTATATATTATATTGTGCTGGACTATTCTAAGTGCAAGGTTGTAGCTTGGTGGATTGTCATTAGGATTTAAGGAGTTACTTGTGTTCTTAATTGTTTTACCTTAGGTTACCCTATTGTTTGGTGCTCACCCCTTGCTACATTTTTATAGGTTGTAAGCCCAGCCCATCCAGCAAGATTTTTATTCATTGGATCGAATGTCTGGATCACTTGCGAGGTAGCTGTTTATGTCTTCGACAGGCCTTTAAGGATCCCATTTTATGTTTTTTATTCTATTTAAGGACTAGACATTATGACTTATATTTCATTTGAGTATTTTGTATTTAGATGCTTGTACATGTTACACCAGTTCTTGGGATGGTGTTAGTTATTTTTCTTCCGCTTATCTATACTATTAGACTATTTATCTTCCGGTTTATCTATATTGTTAAGTTATTGAGGTTAGGCTGACTCGCCTTGCTGAGTCAGCTGAGTGTCATCACACCTGGATTTTTGGATAATGATTGTTATGAGTTATCATATGGCCCCTCATCCTTGTTACAACCCATAAATGATGTTCGTAGGTTGAAGTTCTAGAAAACCAAGTTTTCAAAACCTTGAAACCATGAGTTTTTAGATAGCCCATAAGTCCACTTACGATTCATAGGAAGAGGTTCTGTAGGTCCCATTATGTAACTTAGACTTTTGTGCACCTAACCTATGAGAGGCCACTAATGGCCCATGAGTTGACTAACGACCCATAGATAGGGTTTGTGGGTCCCTGCCATAGTATTTAGAGGGATATTTTCATCTTTCCTACCTTTTTTAAATCAGAAACTACACTATTGTGGACTTAATTTAAGTCATATATCAGAACCCTAGGCATAATTATCCTTTATTCACACTTAGAAAATTCTTGGGAGCATTGGAGAAGGAGAAAAATGAGGGTTTCAAGTCTAAACACAAGGATCGATAGAGGATTAATTGTTCTTCTGAATTCCAGGTATGTAAGGATTCCTAAAGCATAGGACTGAGTTCGTCCATGCATCCCTTCATAGTCTTGAGTCGAGTCATGAATAACAGTGAGTAATGAGGATCCTATACTACTAACTTTTGAGTTCCTTGCATCAACTTTGAGTCCTCATGATTATATGTAAATGAAATTGATGCATTGCATTGTCATTATGATGAAACTGTGATAATAGTAGACCTATACTTGATAGTATGAACCCTAATTTCATATTTTTTTATGATGTTTCATATGTTTCTTGAATTGGGAATATGCGTTTGTTATACGAGTTAAGTACTTGGGGTGTGTCGATCAAGAGGAGTATGTACGTATTCTTTGTGAGACCCCGTGCTTCACATCCTCCATGATGTACATATTGTGGCATGTTATGTAAGGAATATATGTTTTTGGATAGGACCTAAGGATAATAAGACTTAAAAACTAGTGTCAATATAAAGATATTGAAGTTTTCAGTCCAGGGAATCCACAAAAAAAAATACATTCGAAATTAAAGAAATAGCCCAAGTGGCACCCCACCCTTCTCAAAAGGGTTAAATTCAGTTTCACCTCTCGGATAGGACAAAGAATGCATCACTTGATAATAATGGATTGCAAAGGGGTATTTTAATAGCCTAAAGTTTGTATGTTAAGTTTTGGAGTCAAGGAAGTTGCAAGATAAAGGTTGGCCAAAGTTACCGTAATTTATTTTAAGAAATTCATTTTAAATTTGGGTCAAATGTATCAGACGTATCTCCAAAATTATAAGGAGTTAGAAGGTCCACAACCTATAACATTGAAGATCTACGAGTCTAGTTTGCAACGCACAATACCGCGTATCCATCCAACTTCAAAATAAAAAGTTATGAGAGTTTTACCGCCACAGCCCAAGCAGAAAACCGGGTCATGGATTGGGTCTCTTAAATGTCGGCTAATTTCTCTTTTTAAAGCTCAAACTGGAGCATTTTAGTCCCAAAACGGTAGAGAAATCTCCCACCATCTCCATAATCAATTTTGGAAAGTTCTTCGCATTTTTACCATTAAATTTTGCCCGCATGTCTAGAAATGTGTGCCTTACGCTTTGCGATTGTTTCCCCCTCTTATTAGCTGTTTTTAGGACTGTTTTTAGACTGTGAAAAGATGTATTCTTGCTGGTAATTGAGTGGTTGCAGCTGGTTTTTTAGATAATCATTTTGAGGCTCTTGTACGATCATTTTTACGAAGTTCTACGGATGATTCCTCGCGTAGACGCTATATGAAAAATCTGGTCATTAATGCCAAATTATGGACTGTTTGTAGGTATTTTTAAGCTGCGTATATATAGTTGTTGAGAAGCTTAGGACGTCAGGAACAAATTTCGTGAAGGAACTTCGGGAATTTGGACATCCGTTGGAAAGGTATGTTAAGGCTAAGTCCCGTCCCTCCTTTTAGCACGAAATCCGGGAAATTCCTAAAATGTCAAATACGATATTTTGCTATTCTGTTGCTAGAAAGACCTTTTGTAAAAAGCATTGGGATCGTAGGTGAATTATCTTTATTACTATATTAGGTTGGAATTCCATTCGTTCGCTCAAATTGGACATTCAATATATATATATCAATTTATCAATTTTTCTTGACTACCTGTCCTTATGTTGAGGTTGCACTTTTTGGGGTGGTGTCACTAAAAATAATAATAAGTTACGAGGGAAATTTAGTATTCATGATAAGTCCTTCTTCCATACTAAAACCATAAT